>JANIHZ010132758.1:0-11828 GCA_027478365.1 Erythroxylum rufum
AACAGAAAGAGAAAAACAACCCACTTAGCGAAAATAAAGCCAAGTGATAACAGAATCTTGGAACAATTCAAACACACATAACAGTAACCTAAAGACTAGGAGATTATTCTAACAAACAAACTGCAGTAAAACTCTTTCAGGCCCAACGGAAAATGAATCGGCAATATAAGATTTCTCATTATGCCTGTGCAAGTATCTGAGGTGTTCTGAAGATGCAACTTTCAGGAGCCATGTGCAGGTTATCAGAGATGGCTGTTTGGTAAGTCAGATACCAAATTGATTTATATTTATCGTCACTCTACTAGCTCCTTCACCTCTGCCGTATAAAAACGTTTCCTCTGAGCTTATCTTCCCCTCTTAGCCTACCTAAAATGCATAGGTAACAAAGGGGATCAAACAACTGACAACAATTTGTAGGTCTGGTTCCATTTTCTATGAGAAGAATTGAACAAGCCTCGTCTGGACAAATTATCAGGAAAACCCCTTTAGCTTTTGGTCACGTAAGAGCTCGTAATTGTTAGCTATGTCCTACATTCTTTCTTGTAGTTTAGGATTATTATGTAAAGACATTTTTATTATACATTACAATTAAATTATAATAAGGATATAACTATAAAATTCATATTATATTTATGTTTTATCTCTAAATTATGTTTAATCATTTATCTATTAAAACTGGATATTAATAAAATGTAAAAAACTATCACAAGTTATATTTTTCTTTATTAAGGAAGTATATAATCAAAGTATGATGATAGTTAAATAAACGTATGAGTGCTTCTTTAAATGAAAATTCTGTTTGGATATTACTTTATGTATATGAAAATTTTCATTGCAATAAGTGATTCTTTAAATTAATATCTTCAAAGTTATCTTATACAGAGATTATTATGTTTTAATATGTGTTCTAGTCCAAGATAGCTTTATTGGTAGTCATTGAATACAATATTGACTATATAAAAGTAATTGAATGACCAATATATGATTCACCACTTTAAAATAATTAGAGAGAATATTTTGTTATTTTCAATTAGTATTTATTCGAAAAATCTTTGCTTAAGATGAAATATTACTTTGTAAATAATTTATAAATGTTATTAATTAAATCAATTATTTTTTATTGAAAATTAAATAATTATATTGAAAGGGTATAATTTGAAGCATAACGTTAGGAGAGTAGCTTTGCTCTCCTACAATAGAGACACAAAACATGGTAAAACGACAACACATCAACAGTATACAAAATACAAATCACTTAACGGGAATGACGACGTATCAAAAGCCACACGCAAAACACACACAAAAACGTTCGTTGAATTGTTGTTTATGGAAAAGACTTTTTCCTCATGAAAGGAGACTCTAAAGGCTTCAAAATTAAGGCTACGAGGAGTTGTTCATTGTCGAGCTTAACGACCGAGGTAAGGGTTCACAACCCGAATAAGCTCACGCATTTTCTTCTGCTACTGATCGTTGATCGATCTATTCATAATTAAGGGCCATAATAATCCTTCTACTTGTCACGGGTGGGAAGAAGAGGAGTCTCTGTCGAGGTGCAAACCGTCAATTAGTAATAATGATACTAATACGATTTAACTTAAATAGAATTGAAATTATTTTCATACTCTACGTTTGTTGCGATATTTGGAGCTGCATGAACTTGTGGGGAAGAAGAAGGAGACGACATCGTGGAGCAAGTTATGAATAAATGAAATGCAGCGTAGGAGTCACAGACGCAGACGGACTCATGTGACACTATCTAGAATATTCCAGTTGCAATAGAATATATTCGGTTGTAACAGAAAGGAAAGACAGGCAATTTAGTAAATGAATTTTGGTTTTTCTTCCTCTCTCCCTATTTCTCTCTCTCTGCATGATTGTGTGATTGCGTGATTGTGGGAGTGAGCGCAATACGTCATTGAGTGTAAAAATCATAACATCTGGTATTAGAGCGCACGTTCTTTGGAAAAGAATGGCAGAAAGCACAAGAGGAGCAGAGGTTCGTTGTTTAGAAGAAAGCATTAGAAGCATGTTAGAAGCTTAATTAAGGCACGAAAAAGAAATTAGCGACATTAAGTCAATGTTTCAGCAACTCATGCAGAAAATGGACAAGGAAGAGACAGAATCGTTGGTGAGGGGTTCTGGAGATGGAGGGCGCGGAATGGGCATAATAAAGGCCAACAAAACCTACTTCCTGACGTTCGATGGCACCGGAGTAAGGAGCTGGAGCTATAAGTGCGAACAGTTCTTTACTATGGATCATACACTAGACGAGCTAAAGATAAGCCTTGCTTTGATCCATATGGAAGGTGACACACTCGAATGGTATCAATTTACTATTAGGAATCGAAAGGAGGTGCATGAGATGAAATGGGAAGAGTTCGTGACTCTCCTACGACAACGACTCAATGAAAATATCTTTGAAGATCCCATCGAAGATTTAAAGGAGCTAAGACAGGAGGGTTCGGTCCTGGAGTACTACGCACTGTTCGACAGGCACTTGAACAAACTCACTATGTCTGAAGAATACCTGGTAGGGTTTTTCCTAAAAGGGCTTAAACCGGAGCTAGGGCTGATAGTGAAGATGATGGATCCACAAACTCTGCACTAAGCTTATACATGGGTACGGAAACAAGAGGCGATTGTTGTAGCCAGTGTTCTAGTCTACTTCGACAAGGGTAGTAGGGTCAGTAGTCCAGTCCGGGGGGGGGGGACCATCTTCGTACAAAGGGATTAACTACGCAGCTCCTGTGTTTAAACCGTAGACTGAGGCTGGGTTGTTACCGACCCTAGGAAGTTAAGGAAGCAGGAACATCAATTTCAGAAACCAGTGGAACAGTAGGACAACAAACAACAAGGAGTTCGACAAAAGAAAAGCAAAAGGTTTGTGTTTCTGGTGCGATGAGAAGTACTCGCCGAGGCACAGATGCAGGAAGAAATAGTTGCAGTTATACATGGTGGAAGACGAGGACCCAGAAGAGGAAGAACCTGGATGTAACAAGCCAGAGGATGGAGCTCCCCTCAATCCTAATATTTCGCTAGAGGCCGTGTGGGGTTTAAAGGATCAAACGTATTATAAACAACTTCGGGTTGTAGGAAGCTATAGGCAGAGACCCCTATATATTCTGGTGGATAGTGGAAGTACGCACAACTTCTTGGATGAGAAGGTGGTAAGAAAAGCAATGGTGGAGGTAAGCGAGATCGATCCTATAAGCATTCCCGTGGGAGGGGGATTAAAACTGGTCTGTAAACAGGTTTGTAGGCATTTTATGTGACACATGCAGGGGGCAAGATTTGCTACCGAAGCTCTGATTATCAAGTTAGGGGGATGCGATATGGTACTGGGGTACAATGGTTGGCGACATTAGATGATGTACTGTGTAACTTCAAGAGGCACACCATGGAGTTCCAGTGGGAAGGGAGAGTAGTGACGTTGTCCGGACAACCCGAGATGTCGGCCCGAGAAGTATCCGGTAAGAATCTCCATAAAATGATCAAGGACTCAAACCAAGGTGCGTTATTTATGTTGCGTCTGTCTGATCCGATTGAAATTCAGATGCAACACCTAAGCATTAATGACGACGTTCAGAGCAGAGACGAGATAGAGGGACAGTTAGCGGATTATGGAGAAATTTTCGCAGAACCAAAGGGATTACCGCCAAAATGTGTGTGCGATCATGCAATCCATTTAAAGCAGGGAGTGGAGACCATTAATATCAGGCCCTACCGCTATTCTGGTGAACAGAAGGACGCCATAGAAACGGTGCAGGAGCTGTCGGAGAAAGGATTCATACGGAAAAGCGTTAGCCCGTATGCGTCTCCAGTCATCTTGGTGAGGAAGAAGGACAACTCCTGGAGGATGTGTATCGACTATCGAGAATTAAACAAGCGCACGATCAAAAGCAAGTTTCCAATTCCACTAATAGAGGAGCTTCTGGAGGATCTGCAGGGATCCAGTTGGTATTCAAAGCTTGATCTGCGATCCGAATATCACCAGATCTGGATGAAGGAGGAGGACATCCAGAAGACGGCCTTCAGAACTCATGAGGGGCAATTTGAGTTTCTCGTGATGCCATTCGGCCTCACGAACTTTCCTTCTACATTTCAAAGCCTTATGAATGAAATATTTCAACCATTCTTTCGAAAATTCTTATTGGTTTTCTTTGATGATTTGCTCATTTACAGTACAGATATTCTTCAACACCTGGATCATCTTCGCATGGTTCTAGAAGTCCTAAGACAACAACAAGTATACATGCGAGGAAGTAAATGTATATTTGGGGCCAGGCAGATAGACTATCTGGGCCACTCAATATCGAAAAAGGGGGTGGGTATCCACCGATGAGAAGAAGATTGAAACAATCCGGCAATGGCCTCAGCCGCGTACATTGAAAGAGCTCAGGGGGTTTCTCAGACCGACTGGCTATTACAGAAGGTTCATCGAACACTATGGCATCCTAGTGAAGCCTCTCAATAATTTACTGAAGAAACAGGAGGTAGGAAGTTAGGACTGGAAGGAACAACAGCAAGAAGCTTTTGAACAGCTTAAGGAAAGGTTAATGGCGGCACCGGTATTAGCGCTTCCCAACTTTACTAAATTATTTGTAATTGAGGCAAACGCGTGCGACAAGGGAATAGTTGCGGTGCTTCAATAAGAGGGACGTTTGATAGCTTTCTTGAGTAAAGCTTTAGCTCCCAAGCACCAGGGATTATCAACATACGAAAAAGAGTTTCTCGCCATTATCAAAGCAGTAAAGTACTGGCACCACTACTTGAATGGGAGGTTCTTTCGAGTACAGACGGACCACAGGAGTTTAAAATACCTCCTGGAGCAAAGGATCTCCACACCCTTCCAGCAAAACTGGCTTCCAAAACTGATCGGATACGATTTGGAGGTAACCTACAGAAGTGAAAAGGAGAACTTGGCGGCCGATGCATTGTCTAGAATCTCGAGTAACAATTACTCACAATATCGGTTTCGCAAATACAAGCCACCATGATGGACGAGATCAAGGGGGGATGGGAGGAAGACAAGACCATAAAGGATCTCATTGGAAGGCTAGAAACTACTATCAACCCTACGGGGAATTACGAATGGCGGCATGGAATGCTTAGATGGAAAGGAAGAATAGTAGTAAGTTGCAACAAGGAGCTCCGGAAAGGAATAATAGCCATGGCACATGACAGCCCGCAGGGTGGTCACTCAGGGGTGACAGTAACAATTAAGAGGATACAGAGCTTATTCCACTGGAAGCAAATCGCCAAGGACGTAAGGAATCATGTGAAGAATTGTGTGACTTGTCAAAGAAGCAAATATGACCATGTTGTTTATCTGGGCTTGCTACAGCCATTATAAGTGCCAGATGGATGTTGAAAGGAAGTCACCATGGACTTCATAGAGGGGTTACCACCATCCTAGGGGAAGTCAGCCATCTTCGTAGTCGTCAACAGATTTAGCAAATACGCACACTTTACAGCAATTAAGCACCCGTATACAGCTCAGGAGGTGGCGCAGGTATTCATGGATCACGTATTTAAATTGCATGGGATGCTAGAACCGATCATTTAGGATCGGGATCCACTTTTCATGAGCAAATTCTGGAGGGAAATGTTTCGGGTACAAGAAGTAAAGCTGCAACCTTCCACAGCTTACCACCCACAGACGGATGGGCAGTCTGAAGCGGTGAACAAGACGCTAGAAACATACCTGAGGTGTTTCTGTTATGATACTCCTCAGAAATGGGTGAGTTGGTTAACTATGGCCGAATGGTGGTATAATACCACACACCATTAAGCCATAAACACGACGCCATTCGAAGTTCTCTACGGGTATCCGCCGCCATTCGAAGTTCTCTAGTAGGAGACTCCAAAGATGTAGGGATGGATCAAATACTTCAGGAGAGGGAGACCACACTTTAGAAAGTTAAATTCCACCTAAACAGAGCAAACAGAGGATGAAACTGCAGGCGGATAAAAAGCGTTTAGATAGAGAATTAAAGGAAGGGCAAATGGTATATGTGAAGCTACAACCCTACCGACAACATTCCCTACAGCGAAGACCTAACCAGAAGTTAGCACCCCTGTATTATGGACCTTTCCCAATCATTGCAAAGATAAATAAGGTGGCGTATACATTGGGACTCCCAGAAGGCACGACCATTCATCCCACTTTCCATGTTTCTCAATTACGGGTTTTTGTCTCTGAAGGAACACCTACTTCTAATCAGCTGCCCACGATGAAGGAAATCATCCGTGTGTTCTATTGATTTATGAGTTCCTTATATACAAAAAGGGAAGCTTTGATAGCGTTACAGCTATAAATAAATAACATTAAAATAATAAGATAAATACTATTTACATAGTCTAACACACCACTGCAGTTGAAACGGAAGGTTCATGAACGCTGAGACTAGTCCTGAAATCATAAAAAAGAATGCGTGGTAGGCCTTTAGTAAATATGTCAGCGATTTGATACCGAGAGGGAATATGAAGAACACGAACTTGCCCACGAGCAACTTTCTCACGTACAAAATAAATATCCATTTCAATATGCTTCATACGCTGATGCTGAACAGGATTACCTGAAAGATAAATTGCACTAACATTGTCATAGTAAACCAACGTAGCCTTGCAAATCGAAAAATGTAATTCCAAAAGAAGATTGCGAAGCCAACAAGACTCAGATACAACGTTCGCAACTCCTCTATATTCGGCCTCAGCACTGGATCTTGATAGTATGGGTTGTCTTTTGAAAGACCAAGAAATTAAGTTTTCACCAAGAAACACACAGTATCCAGACGTAGAACGTCGTGTATCAGGACATCCACCCCAATCAGCATCTGTACAAGAAATGAGGCCAGAGACTGAAGAGTTATAGAGATGTAAGCCAAAGGCGAGGGTCCCTTTAATATACCGCAGAATCCGCTTCAGAGCATTCATATGATCAATTGTTGGATTATGCATATGTAAACAAACTTGTTGGACAGCATAAGACAGATCAAGTCTTGTGAAAGTAAGGTACTGCAAGGCACCGGCTAATTTACGATAAAGAGTAAGATCTTCATATAAGGAACCAGATGAGGCACTGAGTTTTTACTTAGTGTCAACAGGTGTCACAGCAGGTTTACAAGACGCCATACCAGCGCGTTCAAGAATTTCTTCAGCATACTTTCGTTGACAGAGAAATAGCCCTGTTTTATACCTTGTAACTGCAATTCCTAAAAAATAACTCAGAGAACCCAAATCTTCCATGGCAAATTCAAAAGCCAGTAATGACATTATAGAATGTCGAAGCTTGTCAGAAGAGGCGGTAAGGATAATGTCATCAACGTACAAGAGGATGTATGCCAAATTAGGACCCTTGCTATAGATAAATAGAGAATGATCAGATTTACTATGCAAAAATCCAATAGCAGAGACAAAATCTGCAAAACGTTGGTACCAAGCTCGAGGAGCTTGTTTCAGTCCATATAGGGATTTCTTAAGAAGACACACATGATTTGGATCAGCTCGATCTTTGAATCCCACAGGTTGATGCATATAAACAATTTCATGTAATTGACCATGCAAAAATGCATTGTGAACATCTAATTGATGAATACTCCATGCCTTCGAAATTGCTATGCTGAGAACCATGCGGATTGTAGCTGGCTTGACCATAGGGCTAAAAGTCTCATCACAATCAATACCAGCCTGTTGAGACCTGCCATCACCAATAAGACGAGCTTTGTGCCTCTCAAAAGAACCATCGGACTTCTTTTTAATTCAAAAAACCCACATTGAACGAATCACATTAACATTATCAGGACGAGACACTAACTCCCACGTCTTATTTTTAATAAGAGCATTATATTCATCAACCATGGCAGCTTTCCAATTTAGATCAGACAATGCAACTATGGGGTTTCGGGGAAGGGGAGATGGTATGACGGAAGTCATTAAATTTAAGTGTCTTTTGGGTCGAATAATCCCATGCATGCTGCGGGTTGTCATTGTTCGGGTTGGAATAGAAGTGGGCGGAGCAGTAGAATTGGTTGGTGGTGAAATGTGTTGTGAGTCAAGGTGAGTTGTAGGTTGTAAAGCACCATGGTTTTCAGCGGAGGAACGTATAATTGGAGGACTAATCGGTTCAATGGTTGTGGTTGGCAGAGTTTGAGGTGGTGGAGACGCTGGTTCGGTTTGAGTGGAAGGCAAAGAAGTAACTAGGTTCTGCAAATTTTGCCATAATATAGGATGGATGCTATCATCTAGAAAATTATAAGAATGAGATGAAGGAGAATGCATAGCAGCAAAAGGAAATGTGGACTCATCAAAATGAACATGCCTAGAGATTATAATTTTATGATTAGACAAATCATAACACTTGTATCCCCTATGATTTTGTGGATAACCTAAAAACACACAAGGAGTTGAACGAGGTTGGAGTTTATGTATTGTAGGAGATGGGAAAAGGGGATAACATAAACAACCAAAAACCCGTAAATGTGTGTAGGATGGATCACGATGATAAAGAAGTGTTGTAGGAGTAGAGAAAGCAAGAGTCTTGTATGGAATAATGTTGAGAAGATAAGTTGCCATTTGTAAAGCATGATGCCAAAAGGATGGTGGCATGGAAGAATGAGAAAGAAGAGTTCGAATCACGTTATTTATTGTACGTATTTTTCTTTCTACTTTGCCATTTTGTGAAGAAGTAAATGGACAAGAAAAACGAAAAAGCATGCCATTGTTGTGACAAAATTGCTTGAATGAATCATTATCATATTCTTTTCCATTATCATATCTTTCAAATTGAGTGTTGACAAGAGCATTGAAGGATTGAAAAATAGTATATATATACTTGGGATTTTTGATCAAGGGGAAAAGTCCACAAAAAATTAGTGCAATCATCCAAGAAAAGAATATAATATTTATGACCATCTGAACTCAAAACAGGAGAAGTCCTCAAATCACTGTTTATTATATCAAATGGCAGTAAAGTGTGAGTAAAAGAAGCAAAG
Organism: Erythroxylum rufum; assembly: GCA_027478365.1. Lineage (NCBI taxonomy): Eukaryota > Viridiplantae > Streptophyta > Magnoliopsida > Malpighiales > Erythroxylaceae > Erythroxylum > Erythroxylum rufum. Next base: position 8,994 of record JANIHZ010132758.1, read on the forward strand.
AAAGGCAATTTAACATGTTTCCCAAAAATGCAAGAATTGCAAACTGAGGAACCATAGGAATGTTTACAAGCAATGAAATTATTCTTGCTAAGAGAATTGAGAATAGATGGTCTTGGGTGTCCTAATCGATGATGCCATAAAGCAGAGGATAAAGCAACAAAAAGTGGGTGGAGAATTAAATGAAGAACTGGAACAGCTGGATATAGGATAAAGATCCCCAACGCTATTACACCTCACTAGTGGCATCCCTGTCCATAAATCCTTCACAGAAAACCCAAAAGGATCAAACTCAACATAAACTTGATTATCAATAGCAAAGCGACGCACAGAAACCAAGTTTTTAATGATTTTAGGTGCATGAAGGATATTGGTTAAATGTAAAGGTGGATGTGGTGGGGTAAGAGATGTGTGGCCATAACTGCAAATTGGAATTTTCTGCCCGCTGCCAACAATTATATCATTATTAGTAATGCTCATATTAAAATAAGACGAAAGAGTACCTGAAGACGAAGTTATATGTGATGTCGCTCCTGTATCCATGAACCAAGTATCTTTAGGTGGATTTAGAGACATGGTTTGCATTGCAGCATCAATGTCATTAGGTGCATAGCGAGAAGGAGGTGCTTGAGCAGCATATGCCTATTGTGGACGAGAGCCAAGGAGTCCAGGCTGTCTGGTAGTTGGTCATGTCCCAGAAGTAGTCGGATATGGACATGGCGATGCAGGCCAAGTGTGTTGTCCCCAGGATTGCCAAGGCGGATAAGCAGACCATGGATAAAATGGTGGTTGCTGCTGTTGCTGAAAATGCTGCTGCCCACCCATGTGATTACCTCCTTGCTGCCTTCCTCCTTGATGTTGTCCAGTACCGTGGTTGTTACCACTATGACCTCTACCTCTGCCTCCATTACTTCTGCCTTTGTTATTATTTCGAGACTACCCTCGTTTGTGCCCATTACTTTTGTGTGGAGTGGCATTATTGGAACCATAGTTAGAGCCACGATTAGAAGGAGTATTCTCATCGGTCATACTAGTAGTAAGAAGAGCGGTTCCAGCGGCAACAGAGGCAGTAGCTAATTGCTTAGCTTTACGGGTTTCTTCAAAAATTAACCTTGAATATGCCTCATAAAATGGAGGCAAGGGATCACTCTGTTGAATAAAAGTAGCAACACCATCGTAATTTTCATTTAATCCCGCAATTAACTGAAGAACTAACCTTTGATTTGAGATTGGTGCACCAACGTTGGAGAGCTGATCAGAAAGCATCTTAAGCTCTTGACAATAGGCAGAAACGTTCGGAAAATCATCCAGAAGAACATGAGAGAATTGATTTTTCAGATAAACAACACGAGAATTTTTATTATCCTGAAAAATATTTTTCAGTCGTTCTCACACTTGTTGTGCAGTTGTATCCGTCTCTAAGATGGTGTTGAGAAGATCAATAGGGATCGTTCCATAAATCCATTGAAGAACTGTAGCATCAAGTTGTGACCACAGTGGAGGATCGACGTCAGCAGACGATTCTTGGCCTTTATCAGATGGGATTTGTGGAATAATGTGGTCAAGCACTTTGTATGCACGACAATGGATTTTAAATAGTTCAGCCCATGAAGAATACTGTCCTTTTTCCATCTCAAGAGTGATGGGAATGAAGTTTTTGATGTTATTGACAGCAAGGGCTGGGTGGAATCCATGTTTGCCCGCCATTGAAGAAAAAAAGCAAAGAAGAAAATAAGGGTTTGGAAGAGAGAATGTAGTCGGCGGTGATATTAGGGCTCTGATACCATGAAGGAAATCATCCGTGTGTTCTATTGATTTATGAGTTCCTTATATACAAAAAGGGGAGCTTGGATAGAGTTACAGCTGTACATAAATAACATTAAAATAATAAGATAAATACTATTTACATAGTCTAACACACGACAATGGGGGAGAAGGTAAAAGTTCCCGTGGCTATCTGGGGACGACGAATGGTGGAAAGGAACAATAGGGCAGTGACACAGGTGCTGGTGCAATGGTAAAGAGGAACTAAGGAAGAGGCGACATGGGAATGATTTCATGAATTGCAGAAGAGGTTCCCAGACATGAATCTGTTGGACAAGGTGGTTCTTGAAGACGGAGGGGATGTTACAATATTTGGAACTGCATGAACTTATGGGGAAGAAGAAGGAGACGACGTCATGGAGACAAGTTATGAATAAATGAAACGCAGCGTAGGAGTCACAGTCGCAGACGGACTCACGTGACACTATCTAGAATATTCCGGTTAAAATAAAATATATTTGGTTGTAACAGAAAGGAAAGACAGGCAATTTAGTAAATGAATTTTAGTTTTTCTTCCTCTCTCTCTCTGTTTCTCTCTCTCTGCGTGATTGTGTGATTGCTTGATTATGGGAGTAAGCGCAATACGTCATTGAGTGTAAAAATTGTAACAACGTCTAATCAAAATAACGTATAATAAAAGTATTGAATTATAAAAAAATCATGCATGTAAAGGTTAGTAAAAATTATTTTAACATTTTTAAATATTTTGATGCTTATCATATGTTGCTGGACATCAATTTTAATATATGAGTATAAATTGTTTAATTAAAGAATTAAAAATAAGTTGAAGAAGTTTAAGTTATCTAATCTTAAATATAATTTAAGGTTATAATTTATATCAATTGTCAACATATTTAAGAATATAACGAGTTACACATGAAAAACAAATAAAAAAGAAAAGTATTTTAATCAAATTGGACTTAATTATAAAGTTCGAAAAAATTTATAATTAAATATAAAATATTTAATGATACAGATAATGCCAGATTAACTTGTATTGAATGAGAATTATTT
>JANIHZ010132845.1:0-11816 GCA_027478365.1 Erythroxylum rufum
ATCTGACCTTAGCTTCCACGAGAGGAACTCCCTCGTCGTTGCAGTCTATGTGAGAGTTACCTACGATACGCCCTGCAAAAGGGTAAAAAAGGGTTAAGGTCTGAGACAAGGATTTCTTCACCCTTTGGTACCTTTCTGTATTGGTGATGTTGGACTTTCTAGGATAGAAGAGGAACCAGGTTGCGATAACTCCAACCATGACTTGATCAAGAGATGAGAATTGGCAACGACGCAGATGGTTAGGGGTTGGAGAAGATGGCTTCACCATACTTTGAGAGATCTTATCCACATGAATCATCATTTCCTCTAACAGATGTTCAACAAGGGCTTAGCTTCTCGCATAAGAGGAGATCAGAATGCAATTGAGCATAGGATTTTACTAACGGAACAATTAAATGAAGTCAAATCGCTACATGATCGTGATCAATATCATATTATTATATCTAAAAATTCATCTTAAGACACAGGGAAAAGTAGCCTCTTAGTGGATGGCTGTTGAAAAGCTTGTCTCCAATAATTGAAAGAACAGGGAATTGTTGAATGGGCCTGGAATTATTAAAGATGAAAGCATCCAACTTAGCCTCCATGGAATACCATCAATTACAGATTTGATTGACATGATTAAAATTATCTATGAAAGAAAGATTAAAAATTTTAAGTTTTTGCATTTTGAGTGATAATTACAATTGTTATGCTCGCTGATGTTTTTGGCAATTAAAAGATTTACTACCTTAGTAGCAATAAACAATATAAAACACAATAGCCATTTTTCAACAAGTTAAACTAAATTGTTGAAATTTTGTTTTCAAATAGTAGGTCTAGCAACACTTATTGCAATTTTTAATGTCATGTAATTAATTATTAAAAAAACTATAAAAAATTTAAAACCTTATTCTTCTTTGAAATATGTATTACAATAAAAAGAAAGGAAACAAATATGATTAATATTTAATAATTTAGAAGTATTTTTTGTAAAGAGTTATATGTAGTTTGTCATGTAAACATAGTCTTTAAAACGCTATTCTTTATTAATACATCTCCGGAGATTTAATGTAATTTAAAATTTTTCCTATATTTTTAAATATATTTAAAATAACAAGACTTTCATCTTTTATTCCCTCAAATGGAGTCAGCAAGTGGCGCCGGAATACGCCGCCGCCGCCGCCAGGTTAGTGCAATGGCGTTGATCATTCCTCTGTTCCAAGGAAGCTGCGTTCAGTTTGCAACGGCGATGAAACGACACCATTTTGCGGCTTCCTCGTCTTCTCCTGTAACAACCACAACCTTTTTCTCATTCATCTCTTAGATTTATAATTATGATTTATGCGTTCTAAGGGTTGGCTCTTTTTTCTGTTTAGATCTTCTTTTTAAGTTTGTGAGCCACCTGAGTATGGTTTCTTTTGTTTTTTAGTATTGTGCTTTCCTTCGTTTGATTATATCCTTTATGGATAGATCTGATGGGCGGAGTTAACATTATGAATATTAAGCTAAAGTTTGATTTTTTTTGTTTGTTTGAAAGATCTAGCTTTCTCTTCTTCTCCTTCGCTTTTCCTCTTCTCTACAAGCCTCACGATCTTTCCTTCCGTCGCTGCCCTTGACGGTGGCGTGCGGTCTTTGGATTCTCCAGCCCTTTTTCCATTCCTGCCACCGCTTCCACTGCTAACACTTCAAGTTTTCGCTTTTAACTTTCTCTTCTCCAAGTTTAGGAGAGGTCTTGGTGTTTGTTGTATGTGTGATATACATGTTGGGAAATTTTGGACATCTCCATGAGTGGCTTCCTTCAATTTGTGGCTGTGATGGTTGGCAGTTCAAGACATCCTTTTAGTTGATTTTGTTATTTCCTTTATGTAAGTGCGTTCTTTGTTTTTAGTCTGTATTGTTTTTATCGCTTACTTTCAGGTCTTCTTTGAGGTATGGATCTTGTGTTATTGATTTTTGTGTTTATCCATCTTCTTTGAGATATGCTGATATGATTAATGAATTTGTATATTTTCTTGATTGCCATGTCCATTTATTAATAATTATCTGGAAACTTGGGTTTTGGTTTCTTTTATTCAATCGTGTGGAGTGAGATGAGAGGGTTAACGTGTGGTAGTGTTAATGAAAAAGGATAGCTCATGATCAGATTCTAAGTTATGTATGGAGCTCCTCTTCCGAAAGAAAAAGCACAATGTTAATGGAAGGGGATGATGGATGCATGTGCAGCAATCGGTAATTGCGCTTAGAGTTTTGTACCGTTTTGTCACATCACACATCTCTCTGTTCGATATCTCGGGCTTCCTGACATTGCACTTCTGAGATTTTATTGATATTAGGAATAGTAGATTAGTGTAGTCCCTACGCAAAAAAGAATCTAAAGAATTTTTATTCAACTCCCAATTTGATTCGAAGGCAAAAAGTCAACTTTAAATGGCTGAAGATGTAGATTAACATTTATTATTTAATCCTAAAAAAGAAAAAAACTATAGATCTTCATTATATGATGCAAGTTTAGAAACAAAGTGATTAAGAAAATAGTAGGGCAAATATACCTGATATGTTGCAAAGTTCTGCTTATACCTGATATGTGGCAAAGTTCTGATCACCAATTTTGGAGTTGTGCGTGTTATAAGTTCTGATCACCAATTTTCCAGTTGTGCGTGTTATCTTGCATGGAGACTATACTAATCTACTATTCCTAATATCAATAAAGCTTAAAGTCAACGAAATGGATAAAGCTTAAAGTTTTTATTGGGTTTAACTTCAGCTACTGGTTCTCTTACTTGCTACTGTTAACATTAGTATTCATGTCATGTATGTGAATGTTCATGTCTGTTTCGGTGGATGATGAGGAATAAGGTTTGATGATATCAATTCCTACCTTCGCATTGTGGGAATGCCATTTTTGGATTGTTTTTATTGTGATTTGAGACTATTCTATGTTTGACTAAATTCTTAAATTCTTGCCAGCTTCTTCGTGGTCAAATTGAGCTCTGGTGTGCTGATTAAGAATCTCATTTTCAATTGAATGATGAGCTCTTTTATGATTTACATGTACAAAAAGTAAATCTTTTTTGCTTGCTTGCTTCTTGGCAGTGCTGGTAGAACGGAAATGAAGTTCAGGTGGGATTGCTTTGGTGGCAACTTTGTGTCAACCACTGCTCAAAAAGTTTAGTTCATGACAAATGTTGTCGCATTTATTATATCGTACTTGTCATAGTAGTAGCAGGAGTTTTCTTAAACCATGTGTCACCTCATCTGTCTCTCTCTTCAACCATACACCCACCTCTCCCTCCTCAGATAACGCCAGTGTCATTGTAAACTTTAATCCTTTTTCATGTTCTTCTTCCTCAATTTACCAAAATTTCCCTCCCAAGTTTGAGGATGTTTTTGTAAATAACAATCACCATTACTCAAATTTGAAGTTTGTTAGAGGAATTTCAACTTTGTCAAGCTCAGAAAACAACAAGGAGAATGGGGATAAAGGAGAATTATTAAAAGGGAAAGAGTCAACATCATGGATTGATTTGTATTTGCCCACACAAACTCGCCCTTATGCTCACCTTGCTCGACTAGATAAGCCCATTGGTACTTGGTTGCTCGCTTGGCCTTGTATGTGGTATGATTGTTATGTTTTTATTTTTGTTTTTTTCTTTCAACTTTAGTTTCTTCATTCCATTATTTATAGTTCTTTAATTTCTTAAATTGATTCTAGCTTAGATTGATGAATGAAAGTTTTGCCTGTCTAATTTGTCATTCTAGGTCAATTTCCTTAGCAGCATCCCCAAGTCAACTACCAGATTTTAAGATGATGATGCTATTTGGTTGTGGGGCTTTGCTTTTGAGGGGTGCTGGGTGTACCGTAAATGACCTCCTTGATAGAGATATCGACATAAAGGTAATAATGATGATTAATTTTTTTGCAGGGGTACTTCTAGATATCTTTTCATATGCAAGAGCGATTATTCATTTTCTGTGAATAGATACTGGAAATGTTCACATTGTCTATGCTTTCTTGATCCTATTTAAACTTTCTATCATATAGTTTTGGTAACCATTGGTTACGGTGGAAGGAATCAGGATTATACTATAAGGAGTCTTGATAAATATTCCTGCACATGGTGGACGCCATGTCTAGTTCTTCTTGCTTATTCAATTATCCTCACTTTGTAAAACTTTCATTTTTTCCCCCTCCCTTGGTCATTGGTAGACTCAAAAAGACCTAAAGATAAAACAAATGGTACAGCTTGTTTTCTTAGATAATGACTATTTATGTTGTAACTAGATTTTCAAGGTGCCTTCTAGTCCAACTGATTGGCACCAAGGTTTTGTCATATTTGTATTTCACATCAATATCTCTGTTTTGTAGAGATATTGATACATTGTAAAACATGGATATATACATAACCCATCAGTGCACCTCTTGGGATTTGACGTGCTAATAGGAAGATACTCCTACCTCCCTACCTCCCTACACTAGCCAACATGATGCATCTTTAATGTTTCTAACAGCTTTTGAATCATTGATCAATAAATATATGTTCATGATGAATCTTTTCTTAAAACTTCCATATATATCTGTGCTATCTTTTGAATGAATCTAAGAACCTTGGACGCAGGTAGACCGCACGAAGTTAAGACCAGTTGCAAGTGGTCTTTTGACTCCATTTCAAGGGCTTTGTTTTCTTGGTTTTCAATTGCTTTTAGGTCTAGGGATTCTCCTGCAGCTCAACAATTACAGGTTTGTGTGCCCAACAGTAAAAAGAATAATGACTGATTATGCCTATATACAATATTATCTGACTTGTAGTTGTATTCTGTAAGTGATGCTATTTCTGACACACTTTCTTAGAGTGATTACTTTTGAACAAGGACAGAGTTGCCCAAGTTTGTCTGTGCCTTACTTTTCTGTGCCTATTTCTCTTCTCAATCAGAGTTGAGTACTGCAGTTAATTGCAGATTTAGACATCAGAATACAACTAATTGTTCCAGCATGAACTTGAACTTTATTTCCAATGCCAACTTGGAGGCTCATACTCTATCTACACTATATCCACAATTATACCTGTCATGTTGAAGGTGCCCACCCTGTTCCTGCATCGAGGAAGGTTGTTTTGTATTGTGGTGAATCCATAGGCATTAGTGATGAGCAGATTACTGAATTATATTTAGGTATTGCTAAAAAATGACATGGTAGGAGGTCAGTGTAATTGTGTATCTCTTTGGGTATTTCTAGGGATCAGTCATTTGACTCTTGGGGCATCATATAGACAATCAATGCATCATCCTTTTGTTGCTGACACATTATTGATGTCTGATTAAATGTTGCACTAATTTCTTTAAGTGCTTGATTTAATCTAGTTGTAGCTTAAAATGTGCATTTAAATCAAGCTTGTGCAATCTTTTGAAATAATCACCTCCTTGATTATTTGTTACAGCCGTGTTCTGGGAGCTTCATCATTATTGCTAGTCTTTTCCTATCCGCTCATGAAGAGATTGACATTTTGGGTAATTTTGTTTTAACATATTTTTTGTTTTCATTATATATGCATAAGGTTTTTTTTATAAATTTTTTGGCATTTGGTCAGGAGTTTCACGGACTGACATCTCTGTTGGATTTTTGTTGCAGCCTCAAGCCTATTTAGGATTGACATTTAATTGGGGAGCTTTGTTGGGTTGGTCTGCAATTAAAGGAAGTCTAGACCCCAGTATTGTATTGCCACTATATGCCAGTGGATTATTTTGGACCCTTGTGTATGACACAATATATGCTCATCAGGTACTCTACAGCTTAACTTAGATCTTTATGCTGCAAGTTTAAATACTCTTTTACTTCTAATTTCATCTACATATAGCAGTCTTCCATCAATATCTTAAAAATGATATTATTCCATTTTAGGATAAAGAAGATGATTTGAAAGTGGGCGTTAAATCTACTGCCTTGAGGTTTGGAGATTCAACTGGGATATGGATCAGTGGATTTGGAATTGCCTGTATAAGTAGTCTTGCTCTCAGTGGATTTAATGCTGATATTGGTATGGTCTTCTTTACATGCCTAACATTCATTGACTGTAGTTGGCTAATGATAACCTTTCTCTCATTTTCTTTCTTGTTCGTGATTTAAAAATGGATTAGGGTGGGCATTTTATGCGTTTTTGGCTGCGGCAGCTGGACAATTAGCTTGGCAGATATGGACTGTTAATTTATCAAGCCGTGCTGATTGCAATAGAAAGTATGTACCTTGCTTGTTTTGGGCCTTGTGCTTATGTTAAGTGGTATATCACGTGGTATTATTTTCTATTTGTGAGAGGCAAAAAAAGAAATGGAGAAAAACTGGGTTATTTACATGAGAAGGGTTCAATGGTAATTTAGGTGGGAAAACTGAATGGGAATCCACAATTCATGAACCACTTTTATACCGGATGACCAAACTTACTAAAATTTTGATATAGGTTTTCAATCTAGTAACATTCTGTTACAAACTATTTATGATGGACTTGAGTGAATTTCTCTTACAAGTAGAACTTCAGGTAGGTAAATTGATCAAAGTAGAAATACAGGTACTTATGCACAAGTCTTGACAACTTCAGAGTCCAATTATACCTGCTTTGAGCTTTTGAAGTGATATTACATTAACAGATATGCATATGTTGGTACATACGGGTGACATAGATTGGAATGAGAATTACTTGGTGCAGATTCTGGATTGTACTATATTTGATTATGTTGACTAGGTGATAGGAAACTGAGTGATTGATGTTGAAGAAGCAACGTAGCTTGTTATTCCCATTGCTCATAATCTTTTGCAGTATGGCATCTTTTAGTTGTTCTTCATTTGACTAAACTTGAATGGCATTGAATTTGATGGCAGGTAGGTCAACACTTGCATGTTTGAATTTGAGTTTCAAGGTTTATAATACCGTTGCAGCACAAGGACCTGATTAATTCGACCACTGTTCAATTTAAGATGATAAGTTTTATCAGCTTCCAGGATAAGACATTATTATACTTACAAATTGATATGTTATTGAATTCAGATTTGTATCAAACAAATGGTTTGGTGCTGTTGTCTTCAGCGGTATAGTTTGTGGCAAGCTCTGGTCTTAGTGATATAGCTTTCTGTAAGTACTGTAAAACTTTCTACTCTTTTAGATCCTGTAACTCTGACGCATCAATGAGATGGTTATCTTTCCATTTACAATCTTTCCCATCCCTCAGTTTCTTTCTTTCTTCCACGTAGAACAGCTTGGTTTTGTTTTCTGTTAGTTTAACGTATTCTTTGTCCCTTGCATGATTTTGCAGATAACTTGGGTTCTAAATCATTGAGACCGGAACAAATTTCCTCAGGATCAAGGTTGCTTGTGCCTTTATTTGAGCCTCAAGAAGCGCCTAGGAGTGCACCTTGTGTTATGTCAGAGCATACCAAATTAAGAAATTCATGGGGTCATTCATGCGACTTCATTGCATATGGATCTGAGAGATTGTGTCATATACTGCATACGAGGCTTTAAAAGTTGATGATGATGCTCTTTATAGTGCTTTTCAGCTTTCATACCATGTACTTGTTAAGGGTTCAAACACTGGTGGCTTAAATTGTGTTTAATTAAAATTGTTGTACAAAATTAAGTGAAAGCTTTTCATTTTTTGGTACTGCTAGATGGAAAAAAAGATGAGTGCCTTTTGTATTGCAGAGTATTAATATAAATCATACTTGACATTTATCCATTCCATCACTTGCCAAGATTATGATATACCTTCAGGAATGGTTTACCACCCAACAAGCCTTTCACTGGTGAAATTCCTGTAAATATTTTCAATTGCTCCAACCTTGTCTTGATCGAGTCTAGAACTTCTGTCCAGTTTTAAAAGTGTCTTATTGTGTCCAGTGAATCTCAGTCATTCATTTATGCGGGTTTTATGTTTATTTAAGTGGAGTCCACGCGGGATTCGCATAAATGAATGGTTGAGATTCACTGGACACAATAAGACACCATAAAATTGGACAAAGGATCTTGTTCCGTCTTGATCAAGGAACTTTCTTGGATCACGAGTGCCATCGAAATGCTTTGAATCGGGGACCTTCATACGAGACCAATTTGTGCCATCCCCTGAAGCAGTATTGTTACTATAAATAGTTATTGAGATTTTTTACCGTATTTTTTTTTTTAAGCCACGAGAAGTTATAGGAATATTCTAACTTTGAGAAGGTGGGCCTTTAAGCTATCCACATTCAGGTTAATCTTCGCTCGCATTGGGTCGGCCTTTAAGAGATAAAGTGCTGACTAAGCATGTTTTTCCATTTTCAGGGCTCGAATTCGAAACTTTTAATTAAGGGCTCTTGTTAAGGGACGAGAGTGCTGAATTAAAAAAAACTTTTAAAAAGATTAATCAAAGTTTCAGATCAAGCCATTAAACAACTTATTCATCACGCAATATATAGCAAAACAAGTGTGATTTAAGGTTTCTATCCTTGATTCTTAGCTACCAATCCGCAGATTTTTGTGTGTGCTCATGTGCACTATAATATGCAATCAAATCTGGTAAACTTGGAGATACCGTATCTCTACACAATCGACTTGAGGACGATGGGGTGTCTCTGGCCATGGATTATAGTAATAATTATTTTCTAATTAATCCTTACGTAAATTATAATTACCAAGACTGAATATTATAAATTACGAATATCTCTTCATAAGGGATATTAAAGGATTATTATTGTTTGTTTATAAATAACAATATCACAATGTAATCAATAAGACTAAAAGGGTGGCAAGATTTCCTCATTCTACCCCAACACTTCCTCTTGGTTTATCTTTCTTCTGTATATATCTCAACCGTCCGTACAGGCTACTTTCAGTTGCTGGTGGCACAATTCGTTTTAAAGAATGACTCGGATGTCTCTCAAGTAGTCTAACGTTGGTATTGCAAAGCAAGCAGAATCCTACACTGACACAAATCTCTTCGTTGGAATTGTAGTTTCGGATTTCCTAGGCCTTGCAATCTTTATATATATATTGTATATATCATCACCAGCTCTATCTTCTATCTCTATTCGAACAGAGAGAAACAATGGAGAGAAGAACCCAAGAAGAAGTAGATGAAGGCATTGGGACTTGCCCTTCAAGAAGGGAAGAGGTTGACGAAAAGGTTGTTGTAGAGGAAGCTTTCAGGGGCACCCAAGTGCCGCCATGGACCAAGCAAATAACTTTCAGAGCTCTAACTACGGCCTTTGGTTTAAGTATCGTCTTCAACTTCATAGTGTGCAAGCTCAACCTCACCACCGGTGTCATCCCCTCACTGAACGTCGCAGCCGGGCTGCTGGGTTTCGCCATCCTGAAGTTTTGGTCCACTGTGCTTGAGAAGTGCGGCATGTTGAGGCAGCCTTTCACCAGGCAAGAGAATACTGTGGTGCAAACATGTGTGGTTGCTTCCTCTGGAATTGCCTTTAGCAGTATGTTTACTGTCTTCAATCAATCCCCTTCTAGTTTCTTAAAGCTACCTAATATTGTTTTGCATTCCGCAATAGAACTGTATTTTGTATGAATACTTGCATGAAAAAGCTGACCTTGGGTCTTCTGGTTCACGTTTCTATCATTTTTATGTGTTTTAAAGCGTGCAGTATAAACCAGTGTCAAACCTTATATAGCAAGAGATTGTTATTGGTTGATTTATGTACTTCTTGGATTACTGTTAGGTGGCACTGCAAGTTACTTGATGGGTATGAGTCCAAGAATAGCAGCTCAACTCGATGCCGGGAATACACCGAACAATGTGAAGGGGCTCTCCCTTGGATGGATGATGGGATTTCTTTTCCTTGTCAGCTTTGTTGGTTTGTTCTCTATCGTCCCCCTGAGAAAAGTAAGCACATAAACCTTCATCTTCTTGCTTCTTCAAAATTTCTGCAATATCCTTCTCACGTACTTACCTTGCACTTTCTTGGCAAATTAATTGCAGCTGATGATATTAAGGTACAAGCTAACATATCCCAGTGGAACAGCTACTGCCTACCTTATCAACAGCTTCCATACACCCAAAGGAGCCAGGCTAGCTAAGTAAGCATGAATTACGAGAGTAGAATTATTGTTGTTTGAGACAGGACTGAAACTGATGTATATGTGTCGTGATGATGACAGGAAGCAAGTTGCTGTTCTCTTTAAATCCGCCGTTGGCAGCTTCTTGTGGGGATGTTTCCAGTGGTTTTACACCGCCGGTGATTCATGTGGGTTCACAAACTTCCCAACTTTTGGTCTGAAAGCCTTTAAGCAGAAGTAAGCCTTTACCTACTTGACTAGGACGAATCTAGTATTACTGTAAACTACAAATTCGCAAACTTGGGTACGTTAAAACCTTGGAACTGATCATAAAAATAATTGTCTCTCCCAGGTTCTACTTTGACTTCTCTGCAACCTACGTAGGGGTTGGAATGATATGTCCTTACATTGTGAACACATCTTTGCTTCTGGGAGCCATCATTTCGTGGGGGATTATGTGGCCGTTTATCGAATCTAAGAAGGGTGTATGGTACAGTGCTAGTCTTAGCGGTACCAGTCTCCATGCCCTACAAGGATACAAGGTACATACTCATACTCTTGGTGCTTATCAAGCAAGCTTATTTTGCTCTGTTGTATTGTTTAATAAATGATATTGGACGTTACGAATACAGGTGTTTATTGCAATTTCAACCATGCTCGGTGATGGTCTTTTCCACGTAATCTACATGCTACTAAAGACTCTAATCAACCTGGCTACTCAGGCATCATCATCATCAAAAAGGAGGGATTCATCTGTCGTAGCACCTGAAGAACTCGATGCTCGCATCACAAATTATGATGAGCAACGGAGAAATGAATTCTTCTTAAAAGACCAAATTCCAATTTGGGTAGCGTTGCTTGGCTACGTTGGTCTGGCGGCAATATCTATCATCACAGTTCCATTTATCTTTCACCCATTGAAATGGTACCATATCCTCACCGTCTACGTCATGGCCCCGGTTTTCGGCTTCTGCAACGCCTATGGCTGCGGTCTCACCGACTGGTCTCTGGCGTCCAACTACGGCAAAGTTGCAATCATCGTTTTCAGTGCATGGATTGGACTCCCCCAAGGTGGCGTCCTCGCCGGACTTGCAGCTTGTGGTGTGATGATGAACATAGTCTCCACAGCATCTGACCTCATGCAAGACTTCAAGACAGGATATCTAACTCTCTCTTCTCCTCGTTCCATGTTCTTCAGCCAAGTCTGTGGCACAGCCATGGGTTGCGTTCTGAGTCCTCTTGTCTTTTGGATCTTCTACAAAGCTTACCCCTTAGGAGACCCTAATGGCACCTATCCAGCACCCTTTGCGGGAATATACCGAGCCATGGCGCTTCTGGGCACAGAGGGTGTGTCTTCCCTTCCAAAACACTGCCTCACGATGTGCATCGGATTTTTCGTTGGAGCTATGGCGATCAACCTCGTAACCGAGCTACTAAGAAAGTACGAAACCAAGTACAGAATCTACAGGTTCATGCCAATTCCAATGTGCATCGCTATACCATTCTATCTGGGTGCCTACTTTGCCATCGACATGTGTGTTGGAAGCTTGATTCTGTTCATATGGGAGCGGAGGAGCAAGCAGAAGGCTCGTGACTACACACCAGCGGTGGCTTCAGGACTCATCTGCGGTGACTCTCTGTGGGGAATTCCACAAGCCATACTTTCTCTGGCTGGAGTTAATCCTCCTCTATGCATGAGGTTTCTTTCGGCCTCCCAGAGCGCTAAAGTCGACAACTTTTTAGGCAGCTAGTAATTCGTTTCTTAATTTTGTCTGTCGTCTAACGTTCATGACAACGTTATTTTGG
>JANIHZ010132889.1:0-11813 GCA_027478365.1 Erythroxylum rufum
ATACAACAATTCAACCCCCCCTTCTTGTGTATTTTGTTATTATTATTGCTCAATATATTAAAGTGTGATTTACTTCAGTTTGACGAACCATTATAAATCAATTTACGTTCTCTCTTCCTTATCCTTTTTAAAATATTATTAAATTGTTTGATTATTTTATGCTAAGTAATGTCTTTATTCTTATATACATATATCATAGTTAAATTGAGTTTTTTAGTTAGAAAATTTTAATAAATTTTGTAAACACACCATTAATCCCCCCTCCTAAGTGCTATTAATAAAGACTAAAAATAGTATCAAAGCAGGTCTATTAGCCAAACATTTTAAATGAAATCATATAGCAAAGATCATAATTTAATATCTGGGGTTATCATCATCATCATTCAGCCAAAAGGAACAAAAAATTAATAGAGCACCTTTCTTTGATGGTAATGATTATCTTTATTGGAAAACTAGGATGAGATTCTTCTTAATGATTTAAAGTATAGACATATAGAAAATAGTTCCAAATGTACCCTTTATACTTACAAAAATCGTACATAACAAAAAGGTCCCCAAACAAAAGGAAGATGGAAACTTCAAGATAATAGATTAACTTCCTTAAATTATAGGGTCATATACATCTTATTTTAAGCATTAAGAATAAATGAATTCAAAAGGGTATCTATGTATGAATCAACTTATGAAATTTGGCATACTTTAGTGGTTATACTCGAGGGAACAAAACAAGTAAAGGAGCATGTTATCACACCAATATGAACTATTTCAAATGTAGTAAGATGAAAGTATATATAGCATGTACACTAGATTTATTAATATTATTAATGTTCTCAAAGGTCTTAAAAAGATATATATTAATATTGAAATTGCAAGAAAATTGCTTAGGTCACTTCCAAAGATGTGGGAAGTTAAAACAATGACTGTATAAAAAGCTAAAGATCACACTAATATTATAGGAATTTATTAAATCTCTCCTCATATGAAATGAGACTCTAAGAGATATAAGAAGAAATAACATTTCCAAAGAAAAAGAACTTAGCATTCAAAGTCTCAAAGGATAAATCAAGTGAAGAAGAGACATTTATAATTGGAAGTGATGATGAAGACCTCACCTTGATCACTAGGAAATTTAAAAAGTTTTTTAAGAGGAAGAATTTCTCCAAAATAAAAGACTTCAAGGAAAATAAAAGTGATTTAAAATTTAAATCCTCTAATATTATTTGTTTTAAATGTAGAAAGTTTAACCATATAGAGTCATAATATCCTATAATTAAAGATAATGAAAAGTGTCAAAGAAACTTTAGGAAGGAGAAGGGACAAAAACAAGAAGAAAGAACTTAAAGCCTTAACATGGGATGACACAAGTGAATCAAAAAATAAGCATTCAGAAGGAGAGATAGCATACATATGCTTTATTATTATTATTATTATTTTTGTTTCCCACAAGGTGTCCTAGGAGGGTCCCAACTATGGGAAGGCACCTTTAAGCCATCCACTCCCAGACTAATCCCCGCTCGAGCTGGGTAGGTCTCTTAAAGGAGACAAAGCTTTGGCTCTAAGTTTTAAATGACTGCATACATGAGGGCGGTTCGAACTCGCGACCTCACTTAAGACAGGAGAGCCCCTTACCAACTCACCTGTGCCCTGTGGTTGCTTACATATGTTTTATAAATATGAATGATGATTATGTAACATCAAACTCTAATTTATGTGATAATGATAGTGATTTGACATATGATGAACTAGTAGAAAGTTTAGACAACATAAGTAAGAAAAGGAAGAAATTATCTTCCAAACTTAAGGAAAGTATAAAAATAGTTGGGTATATGCATGAATAAGAATGAAAAGATGAAAAGTGAATTAACTAACATTAAATCCAAATGTGATAATTGATGGTAATCATGTATTAGACACATTAAAGCATGAAAATGAGAAATTTAAAAAGGATATGAATGTTCTCAATGATTCATTGTCTAAATTCACTAAAGAGACTAACAAACTAGAACACATATTAGGAGCTTAAAAGTTTTTAGTAATAAGCATGGAATAGTATATAAACATAGGAGCGAAGTGAATTCTAAAACTATGTTTGTAAAGGGAAAATATTTGTATAACGAAGAACCATTACCCAACGTGACAAATAAATGTGGAGTCTCCACATCTAAGTATATGTATACACATGCCACATCTATTATAACTTATTCTAAGAGCAAGCATTATACTTTCATATATGGCTTACAATCTAGGTATATAGTTTAATACTCTTAGTTGAAGAATGGTCATAAATTTTATGATAATATGCAAACCCACTCATACTCTTTTAAACCTCAAAGAAGCATATATGAAGGCTTCTTTCATATTAGGTATCATGCATATAATCATGGTAGCTCATCTCACTACCCTACGAGAAAATTCAACACCTATAATGTCCAAAGGAACCAAGCAATGCATTCATGCATAATCATCACTTATATAACATGATATATGTCATTTTTATGGTAAGTATGGACATGTAATATATTTTGTTTCCTTAAACAAAAAATGTAAGTAAGCCCCTAGTAGTATGTGTTAAAAAGAAGAAGGAACCTAATAATCAAAGAACCAAGCTTATTTAAGTACCTAAAACACATTGATTACTTTATTATATGGGGTTCTTAAAGAGAAAATAGTATGTAATAGAGATGATAGTATTATTTTTGAAGAGTTTAATTTTTTAATATTAATAAATCAAACTTTCTTATGTCCAAGAAAATATTGAAAATGTTTATGTAGAATTTAGAGGAATTATCCTTTGAAGGTAATAAGAATGATCAAAGAGTCTTCAAAAGAGACAATTGTTGAATCAAGTAAAGATGATAAGAAAGATGAGATGTTTCTAATAGATTAAAAATTCAAGAAGAATCTTCATTTGAATCATGTCAAAAGTAATGTTCAACAAGAGGCAATTATTATTTCATAATTTACAAATATGTGACATCTTGCATTTATATGTCAATTAAAGTCTAAATCTTTAGTGATGAATGTTTGGGTTTTTATTATGAATTAGGAATTAAACATTTATTTTGGTATATTATAGACCTAAACTTAGAGATTATATGCAAATAGGGATATTGAGTTAAAAGTTTTTGATATACTAGACTAATTGGGATATAGTCTCACTAGACCAATGACTGATGATATTACGAGCGAATTAGACGTGCTACAGTATGGTAAAAGTCTCCTCAATGTTTATAATAGTTCTTGATTGATATTTCGTGACTTAATTAAGTATTTTTTTAATGTTTTATCTTAGTATGGTCAACCAATATCCTCAAAATTCATCCTTTTTTTCCAGTAAGTTTGCTAGTTATTTGGTCGCTAATTTGGGTGAATACTTAGACACATTAGTCAACCAATGTCCTTTTGTGGTAACTAATGTCGCTTTTCCCAAGAAGTTATTTCTTTCTAATGTGTTTTGGTCTAAGTTTGACTGCATATATTGATTGATAACCTACCCTTGTTAGTCAACCAATATATCTTTTTGCCTTCAGAAACCTTTATTTAAGTGAACTTATACCTTAGTTGGATGATAAGTATGGTCAGCCACACATATAGGTTGACCAATGAAGCGCTGTGTTCGACCTGTCTTTATAATTGAAGCTCTCATCCTCTTTTCTCTTTCTTTCATCTTGGTTGTTTATATCTCCCAAAATTATGCACCCCTTTATGAAATTGATGATTGGATATTAAGCTTAATTTTTTATGATTCTAACCCTTGATTTTGTCAATACTTTCGTTTTCGCTTTAATTGAAATTTTAACTTAGGTACAATACGAAAATTGGACACAATTAGGAATTTTTTTTCTTAAAATTGACCTTTTCTTAACTCGTTAAATGCTCAATAATACTTCTCCTTCAACAAGTTTATCAATTTTGATAATTTTTGTATCCTTTAACTACATTAGTTTGATGCATGGCATTTTATATTTTGTTAATTGATTTCTCTTTGATGATTATGGAAAGGAGGAGAAATATTAGTGATATTAGATTTAGCGGGAGTGATGACATTAAAGGGTAGTGACTTTTGCATATATGGTGACCTTTGTATATATTATATTTTTATGCTTGAGTAATTTTTAATAAATATGTATGGATAATTCTTTGAATCATCACTATGGTAGGATAATTATCATATTTGACACCACAAAAGCTCCAGTGGTGATGTTGAACTCAAGTACCTAGCATATGCATACAAGAATAAGCTTTCACACTGAAAGCAAAGTTTTGAAAGTTACATTCGTGTAAGGCTTTAACTTTAGGTTCCAGGGGGAGGAGCTATGGGTAACTTGAAGAGAATGAAATAAACATTTATAACCTTATATGGGGTTAAGAGATTTCAATATTACTCTTTTCTGGTCAGAGGTTAAAGGAAATATCAATTTCAAAAACTTCTCTATAGATTTTAAAGAATGTATTGACACTCTAGGAGTCCCAGACTTTTAGTATGGAGGGAAACTAGTTCACATGATCTAACAACCAGTAACTACTTTATTGTAAAGAAGTTAGATAAAGTAATGGTGGATGGGGAGTGGTTAAGAACATACTTGAATAAGGCAATATTTATGAGCCCTGATGTCTCATATCATGGTCTCATGGTGGTAGAAGGTATCTTTGAGGTGACCAGGAAGAAGTTTCCATTTAGATTTAAAAACTACTTGGCCAATCATGAAGCATTCATATAGGCAGTCATAAAAGGAAGGAGAAAACAATCCATGGGCACAAAGCTTATATCTGTTTGAGATGGAATATATAAAAGAGGAGTTAGAGTTACTGAATATAAATATAGATAGTGATACCTTATTCCAAGCTAAATAGGCCAAAGGAATTCTGGATAATATTTAGAAATCAAAATATAAGGAACTAAGCAAGGACTGATAGAGGGAGAAGGAGAAAGGGGTATTAGAAAGGTATAGTAAGGCCTTTGGTGATCATTACTTTTTACTAAGGCAAAGATCCAGGATCTCTTGGCTGAAAGACGGAGATATGAGTTTAAAGTTTTTTTTTCAATTTAATGCTGACTAGAAAGAATGTTAATAAGATCAATGGAATAAAGGACCATTTGTAGTATTCTTATCAAGACTTTATAAAGGAAAAAGCTTAAGAATACTTCAGGAATTTAACAGGGAGACAAGAAATATCCAGGCCCATTCAGTAGGATTTGAAATCCTTAATATGTAACCAACTCTCAAATTAAGTCAATGAATTCCTAAAAAGCCCATTTCAAGAAAGAGATGTAGAGAATAATGTATTTGAGATGAAGGTGAGAAAACCCCTGGACCATTTGAATTTAATGACAAGTTCTTTCAAAGGCATGGCCTAGAGTTAAAGATATAGTTTCTAAGGCAGTTTTGGAAATATTTCATTTAGACAAACTCCTTAAATCATTTTAGTAAAAAAACATGATCATTAGAGGTTTGAAAATTAAAGACCCATCTCTTATTGCAATTTATTATACAAGATAATCATCAAACTCCTAGTTAAAAGACTAAAGGGGGTGTTGAAAATTATAAGAAGTCCAAATCAATTTACCTTTTTAAAAAGGCAAATAAATTAATATTGTTATCTCATGAGCTTTTCAAGGGTTATAATAACAGTAACTCTCCAAGTAACTATGCTAGGAAGATCAATATACAAAAAGCACATGACTCACTAAACTGGGGTTTTATTGAACATATGTTCATTGCTTTTAACTTCCCCTCTAAATTTAGGAATTGAATCTTAATGTACTACAACTCTACATATTACTCATCGTTGGTTAATGGGGAAACTTCACTATGGTTTCAGGGATAAGATAGGGGACCCCCATCCCTTTATATCTTTATATTGTGCTAGGAAGCATTTTTAAGATGTCTTAACCATAATATTACTTTAGATACATTATTTAAATACCACAACAGATATATGAAACTTCGAATATCTCACTTATTATTTACTAATGATTTATTAATCTTTCCAAAGTTTATAAAGGTTATATTAGAGCGATTATGCAAACTCTTCAAAATTTTAAGGATTGATCTGGGCTAGAAATTAATAAGCTGAAGAGCTTAATTATTTTATCCAATAAAGCACTTTGTCAATTAGCTAGACTATCTGCCTTAATTGGTATGCAGTTAAAGTAACCTCCTTTTACTCATCTAGGGCTACTTATAGTCGTGAGAAAGTTACTTTATAAGGAGTGTATGTCCTTAGTTGAAAGGATATAAAAAATGAATCAACTTATGAACTAATGTGTTCCTATACATAGTTAGTAAAAGCCTCTTGATCAAGACTATGATCAATTCTACGTAGGTTAATTAGGTCTATAGAAACTGTCATGTTATGATCCAAGGAAATGAGTATGTTATGGATCTAATTGAATTGCCTTTTCATGAATTTGATTGGATTTTGAGTATAGATTGGTTAACCAAGCATCAGGCAGTAATTGACTATAATGCTAAGATGGTCGTGTTTAGGAAACCTGATCAACCTAAAATGATATTACATGGCATTCGCACTTGTTCTCTGGCTAGTGTGGTAACTGCTATGCAAGCTCGGAAGTTCCTTAGGAAGGGACGTGAAGCTTATTTGGCTTTTGTGATTGATTATAAGAAAGAGAGTGTTAAACTGCAAGATATTCCAGTGGTGAGTGAATTTTCATATGTGTTTCCTGAAGAGCTACCCAGATTCTCTCCTAAAAGGGAAATGGAGTTGTTTATTGATGTTATGCCTAGCACAGCTCCTATACCCAAAGCACTATACAGGATGGCTCCTGCTGAATTGAAGGAGTTGAAAGTGCATTTGCAAGAGCTTCTGGATAAGGGGTTCATTTGACCAAGTGTCTCACCTTGGGGAGC
The DNA here is from genome assembly GCA_027478365.1 of Erythroxylum rufum. NCBI lineage: Eukaryota > Viridiplantae > Streptophyta > Magnoliopsida > Malpighiales > Erythroxylaceae > Erythroxylum > Erythroxylum rufum. The sequence goes on from JANIHZ010132889.1 coordinate 6,873, forward strand.
ACCAGTTCTATTTATTAAGAAGAAACATAGTACTTTCTGAATGTGCATCGATTATAGGCAATTGAACAGAGTCACAGTGAAGAATAAGTATCTGTTGCCAAGGATAGAAGATATGTTTGATCAATTGAAAGATGCAGGAGTATTTTCAAAGATAGATCTGCAATTATGATACTATCAACTTCGGGTAAAGGATGTGAATGTTCTGAAGACTGCATTCAAGACCCGTTATGGACATTATGAATTCTTAATGATGCCATTGGTGGTCAGGTATGAAACATGATGTCATAGACTATGTGTCCAAATGTTTGACATGTCAGCAAGTTAAAGCTGAGCACCAGGTTCTATCTAGTTTGTTACATCCAATTTCAGTTTCTCAATGGAAATGGGATAACATTACCATATATTTTTTCACTAGACTTCCTCTCACTAAGAGGGAGCATAGCGTTATATAGGTGATTGTAGATAAGTTCGCCAAGTCTGCTCACTTTCTGCCTATTCGTCCTGATTATTCCTTAAATAGGCTTGTAGATATATATGTGAATGAGATAGTAAGGTTGCATGGGATACCAATATCTATTATTTCTGATCATGATCCTCAATTTACTTCGAGATTCTGGAAAAGTCTATAAAAGGCTTTGAGTACTCAAGTCAAGTTCAGTACCGCTTTCCATCCCCAGACAGATGAACAATCTGAACAGGTTATCCAGATATTATAAGATATGCTTCAGAGTTGTGTGTTAGAATTTTCGAGAAGTTGGGATAATTATCTTACCCTAATGGAGTTCACTTATAATAACAGTTATCATACTAGTATTGGCATGGCGCCGTATGAAGCTCTATATGGTAGGAAGTATAGAACTCCAATGTGTTGGATAGAATTAAGTGAAAATAAGATGATCGAGCCTGATATTGTGAAAGATACTGAAGCAAAAGTTCAAATTATCCAACAAAGGTTAGAAGATGCCAGTGATTAGTAGAAATCCTATACTGACCTAAAAAGAAGAGATATTGAGTATCAGGTAGGAGAAAAGGTATTCTTGAAAGTATCACCATTGAAACACATACTTCGATTTGAAAAAAAAAAGGTAAGCTCAATCCACGATACATCGGTCCTTATGAAATTCTTAAGAGAGTTGGAATAGTAGCTTATCAATTAGCCCTTCCTAGAGAGATGGCCAAGTTACATGATGTGTTTCATGTTTCAGTGTTGAGAAGATATCCGTTAGATGATACACATAAGATTCATGTGCAAGAAATTCAAGTACAACTGGATTTGACTTATAAAGAAGGGCATGTGTCTAATTTAGCCTAAGAAGTCCAACAACTCAGGAACAAGCAAATACCCTTGGTGAAAGTACTCTGACAACACCATAAACTCGAGGGCTCAGTATCCTTAACTCTTTTTATCAGATATGAATTTCGATGACGAAATTCTTTTAAAGGGAGATAATTGTAAGGCCCCAAATTGTACCCTAGTTGGAATGTTACATGCTCATGAAAGTATGCGTATGATAGGTGTTAAAATTTATGATATGATTGTGAATTGCATATGTCTAGAATTTTGGTCTAATGGATCATACTTAGTGATTTGGAATTAATTAACACCATTAGAGAATTAAGGTATTAAAATGTACATTTGGATTAGGAAAATGTCAAGTGGCAAGATAAGTTGGTACAATTGGAATGATTAAGCCTATGAATTAGTAACAATTGGCATAGCTGATGCATTGACAAATGGCATAGTTAACAAATTGCGAAGTAGCAGTAATAAGTGAGAGACAAATGGCCTAATATATTGGTGACATTTGGCAGCCTCATAGAAGAACATGTGTGCTAGCTAGGGACAGGACATGTCACTTGTGTCTTTATATAATAAGTGTCCCTAAAGCAAGATGAGTCATCTTACACATGGCATGTCTCTAACTTTGGCTTTGTTTCTACTGTTCACTTTCTCCTATGGTTCATCTCTTTTCTCATCTCACCATCGAAATCCTCTCTTTCACTCATAATTTTTGGATTTTTGCTTCAATTTGAATCATCATCACTTAGAGTTCTTGTAAGTTACTGCATTAAGAACTAAGTCTTGCTACTTTCTGTGTTATTTTTTATTGGTGCTAAAATTTGCACCTTGGTCCAGGAGCTATGTATGGTTGCTAGGAAGACTAGTTGGCTTGCTTCTTTGGAGTTGTTCTTCGAAGTTAAGAACATAAGGGAATTCTAAACTTGATAGCATGTTGTGTTATGAATTATGTGATGATTGAAATGGATAGAATATGAATTGAATTGATGATGAATTAGGGTCTGGAACATGATAGTTGTTGATAGCTTTTACTTTGGATTTTTATGCATGAAAGATTATGGATTGTGAGCTGCCTTATGAATGATTTATGAATTAGTTTGGACATGAATTTGATGAGGTATTGAAGCATGAATAAGGTAGAATTAAAGTGAAATTGATGGACTTTGGTGAAGGTGTGTCAACTGGAAGTAAAGAAGTCAAGTTTTGGAAACAAAATGAAGGTCGTGATCGTGGGATTTATAAGGCTTATTGCCACGGTTGTGGGAAGTACTTAGGAAGGAGAGAAGGTTGGTTTTGGGCAATTGTTGGAATATATAATGTTAAGGTACTTTATAATGGTGTAATTGGACTTAATTAAGGTGTAAAATGAACCTAGTTTTATGTGAAATAAGTTAATTAAAGGTTGAATAAGATTTGGATTTTTAGTTGAAGTAATAACTTAAGGAAGGTGTTATTAGGTAACAAAGTATCTAATTTTGAAACTTATAAGTTATTAAAGGAATGAAGTCTACCTATGAATGCTTATGTGATTTAAAGAACAAGAGTAATGTGTTACTTGTGACTGTTTATGAATTGGGAACTTGTGTGACTACATTGTAATGTGTAATTACTTAATGTGTTCATTGGTGTATTATTACAAATGTTTATGTCCACAAGACATGTTAAGTTTGATTAAATGTGAATGATTATATTCTATGTGAGCAAAATAGAATAAGTCATATGATATGCATTGTATCTTTTACATGTGATTTTGAAATTCGAAATGTTTTGTTTTAAAACTTCTAAGTCTTAGTTGTGGGTAAATAGGCATGCCTAAAAGGGTCTGCAGCTGCTCCTGTGACACTAAGGTGTCTCCTAATATTGACACTTCGGTGTCTCTTGATATTGACCCTTCGGTGTCTCCTGATATTTGACACAACAGTGTCTTCTGATACTGAGACATAAGTCTCTCCTGTTTTATGATACCAATCATGGTATCTTTTATTTTGGTCTTGTTACTCACTTCTGTAAAAAGGATTAGTAGTCTAACTTGTTTTGTGTTTTGATATATGTTCAATTCTAATATAAGCTAAGCTCAGTTGTGATATAACTAAATTATGTTCTGATATAATCAAGTTCTGTTATGACACAATCAAGTTATGTTCTGAAACCTTAAAGTTATGTTTTGATATTATGGTATTCTGTCTGAACACTTGTAATTTTTGCTCTGAAGCAAGTATATCATGTTCTGCTATGTTATATTTTGTTCTGATGCAAATAATGTGGGATGTTTCTTTAATTTGAACAATTAAAGGTTGTATGTGATTTGACAATGATTCGGTGCATATGAATGCTAAACGATTGTTAGAAACAATCACCAGATTATATCTTGTTTAGTTATTCCCCACTAAGTTATATGTCTAGCACTATGATTTTGCCTCTGTGTAGGTTCGGATAAGAAGGTTTAAAGACTAAGACAAAGACAACTGCAGTGGTCAAGAAGATTGTGTTTTGTTTTGGAAATGTTTTTAATTTGTTTTTTTAATGAAGTATTTAGTGTAATGGGACATATTGTAATTTGTATTTTGTTTGATGGTTTGTAATAACCTTAATACAGGTTGGCTTTTGAATTTATGGCATGTATTTTGATAAGTACCGTTGTATGATATGTTATATTTTTCAAACAACATCTAATGATATGTAATGTATGTTTGATTGAGATTATGGAAGTGTTTTGAAATGTTTGGCATGTTTTAGTTGTGTTTTATATGGCATTTGCATATCCTCCTAAGGGGTATGTGGGTGGTACATGAGAGCCTTATCTATGTAATGTGAACTTGATCTATATAATGTCAGCACTATTAGTATAAGCCCAAATATAAGAACATAATTGTAAAAACAATGAAATTATTTTAAATGAATTAAAGCCTACAGTAAGGAGGACTAAGCAAATGTGATGGCATGCGGAGGTGGTGTTTGATGGTGGTGGACAATGGTTGATGGTCAGAATTGGTTTTTGGGATATTTGAAGATGTTTGGACAAATGTATTTCTCAGGTAAAACTGGGACAGGTTATTTGAAGGCATTTTCTGGGTTAATTGGCTAGGAATTTGGTTTCTAAGAAAGAAGAAAAGTTGTAGAACTTTTTTTGAAATACAATTTAGACACAAGAATCAGATTAATCAGATGAAGGATGATTGCGTTATGGTGGATTTTGTGGTGACATGTTAATCTGGACGATAGAATGAAGGCAGATGATGAAAATGAGAATTTTGAGGAGGCTGGGGTTCAAATGGGGTGAAGATGTCTTCTGGAGACTTATAATTTAAGATGTGAGGAACAAACTTGAAGAAGGGAATTTTTTGCTTTGATGAACACAGGAAACAGAAACTGGAAAACAAAATTGGAACTTGGACAGAATTCTGGAAATCGCACAACACACAAACTATTGAATGTTTTCGACAAACAAACAAGCCCTTTTGATTATTTTCGGAAAACAATCAAACCCTACAGATCATAGTCTAAATTTTTAGAGGAAAACATCTCATTTTTTATTTTTTTATTTCTTAAAAATCTGTATCTATCTTTTTTTATAAATGAAAAGAACATGAGTTTAAATAAGGAAAATGCAAGGAATGAGGATAGTCACATGTTGACTTCTC
>JANIHZ010132896.1:0-11813 GCA_027478365.1 Erythroxylum rufum
AAAAGTCAACTAAAATCCCTTGAAGATTAAGATTTTCATACTTAAATATTTTCTATTTTGACTAAGACATGGCATGGGATACAATCATGGCCTAGAACATGGGCCTCAATATTTCCTCAGAGTGATGGATATGGCCATATTAAGAAGTCATGGATCTAATCGTGAATCAAAAACTAAGTAAAATAAGGTAATTTAGCATAATAGTCATGTAAAATACTTAATAAATATATGCATTTTTCATACAAATGAATAAGGAGGTTGAAATTTAACGTGTAATATCTTTTCAAACTATGGTAGATATTAATTTTATTAGAGTTCAACAAATAAAGTAAAGAGCAAGTTTGGGGGGGGGGGGTGACAATTTTAGCCTGGGTTCACCGAGTCATAGGTCAAAATTGTTTGGCTCGACCAGGTCATAGGTCGAGTTTGGGCTAGCCCATGGCTCAACTAGAATGACAAAAATGACATCATTTTTTAACTTTAAAAAAATATAGGGTTAGGTTGGGCTGGCCCAAACGCATTAACGTCCCTAACATATTCTAATTAATAAGTTAGTGCACATAATTTGGTGGATAAGTGCTTGATCAAAAAGAAGAAATTTCAATTGAAAAATATTGAACCTATAAAAATTTACGTAGGTGGATGATTGCAAATAAAGTTTCAAAGTGTAGGGATTTTGTTAAAGAATAAATGGACATATGTTTGTCATAAATGCCTTGGAGATTGAAATTAAAGACATTGATATGATGTTAGGAGTATAGTGATTGACTTTCTTGAATGGTATTATGTGTTAACTATAAAAATGAATAATATTATTTGAGTGGAAGGGCAAAGTGATATAGCTGCATAAGGGGTAAAGATAAAAGAAGTCACAATAGTTATAGAGAGAAAGATGTATACATATCGATGTGGTTTGTTAATTCTTATTGTTATAAAAGGGTGCATTAATACACTCAAACAATGTCCCGCATTATCCTTAACAAAGTATGGCTTGGTAGAAATTGATAAAAGGAAGCTATAGAAGTTGTTAAGAAAATATAGTGATGCATTTGAGGAGCCAAAGGGGTTACCAACACCTAGGTTCTATGATCACATAATCTATTAAAGGAGGGGAATAAAATCATTAATTTGAGATCGTGTTGATATATTGAAGCATAAAATGAAGCTGCTCAAGAGCTATTAGATGATATGATAAGGCAAGGAAAGAGGAGACATAAAGATTCTGTATTGACTATTGAACTCTTAATAAATAAACCATAAAGGAAAAGTCCAGGTACCGTTAATTAAAAAGCTATTAGATGAACTAAATATGACAAGTTATTTTTCAAAGTTAGATTTGTGAGTTGGGGTATCATCAAATAAGAATAAATGAAGAGTATATGTATAAGACATTATGTAAAACTTATGAAGGCCATTATAAGTATCTTGTAATATCCTTTGGTCTCATAAATGCCCCAATAATACCTTATATCTTAATGAATTCCATCTTTAAGTCCTACCTATGAAAGTTTATATTAGTTTTTCTTTCTTTTTCTGATGTATTGGTCTATAGAACATCATTTAAACAACATATTCATCATCTTAAGCAAGTATTATTAGCGTTGAGGGAACATAAGTTATTTATGTAACTTTCCAAATATTCCTTTAAGGCTAATAAAATGGAGTACCTAGGTCACGTTATCATTATCAAAGGGGTAGCTACTGACCCTAAGAAGATTCTAGCAATGTAGAAATTACCTATACTAGCAACACTAAAACAACTTAAAAGTTTCTTGGAATTGGGTAGTTATTATAAGAGGTTCGTTAAAGTTATGGTTTAATCAACAAGCCACTCATCTTATTATTAAAAAACATATTGCATTTGAGTGGAACCAAGAGGCTAATGTACCTTTCATGATTTAGAAAGAACTTTTATCTAGTACTCCAATTTTGCTTTTGTCTTCTTTTAATAAGGAAATTGTAATGGGTATGATACCAATAAGGGAGGACTTAGAGCAGCTTTGATGTAGGGAGTTCATTCCATAAAGTATGTGAGGAAGATACTTTCAAGTATGTATTTGCATCTATCTATTTATGAGATGAAGTTATTGATACAAGTAATGGAAATAAGGCAATGATCCCACTACTTTCACTAGAACGTGTTTTGTTCTCGACCAAAAGATCACAACATCCATTCAACAAAGTTGGCTTCCTAGGTTCTTGAGCTTCAATTTTGATATTACATACAAGAAACTAATTGACAACAATGATACTAATGCTTTATCAAGGGTGTCGAGTTTAGAGTTGTACATCATGAAATTTTCAAATATAAACTGTTAGATGAGAATAAAGAAAGTTGGAAGGTGGATAAAGTAGTTAAACCACTGATTTAGAAACTATAAGAAGATTTAGATATAACTTCTACACAAGAGAATTGTTGTAATAGAAATGACAATTGATGTTAGGTGACAAACGTGAACTAAGAACCTAAATTTTTTCCTTATCATTAAATGGTAGATGGGAACATTCAAGACTTATTGGTACTTATAAGAAGCTACATATATACTTTTTTTGAAGAAAAAATTCAAAGAAATATTTGAGAGTTTATACAAGGTTATTCAATTTGTGAGAAAAACAACTATAAGACTATTATTTATCCAAGGTCATTAATGATAAAGCAAACATACACAAAAGATAAAAGGCAAGGGCCTGTTAAAGTCAAAACAATAGGAACCTGTTAGACAATAGAAGCCAGTTAAATGATAGGAGCCTGTTAAACGATAAAAAACTTGTTAAAACTGAAAGGAACCTATTGCAAGTTGAAAATATAAGGAGCCTATTATAAAAGTGAAGGAGTCTCTTGCTAAAATGAGCACACACACAATATAATACAGAAATTTAAAAGTTAAAGAGAGAGAGGAATGGTGCAGTCAATTTATACTGGTTTAGCTTACAACCTAAACCTACGTCCAACCCTTAAGTAATCCAACTTAAGTATTTCACTAAAATCCCAAGTAGTTCATTTGACGAGCTTCTTCAAGCTTACGAGTACGTATTTTTCAAGACTCTCCAGCCTTCCAAACTAGTAGTATTTAGCTAGCCTTTACAAGCTTATAAGTACATATTTTTCAAGGTTATCTAACCTTCCAAACTAATAGTATTTAGCTAGCCTCTACAAGCTCTCAACAAATGAAAATGTGATTTGCTCAATATGAGTTTCAATGATCTCTCTCAGAAAGAGTTTTCACTTCCTAAAGTACACGAGATTTGACAATGATATTACTTTCAAAAGAATTGATGCTATAGATGTATTTTGAAGGTCTAGCGTATGTCCCCCATTCGCAAATGTAGTGTATCTTCCTTAAATAGGCATCTTCTTCAACTAGTAGTTGCTTCTCTTATATCTTGAATTGAATTTGAATCTTCAGTACCATATTTGATAAAATCTTCTAGTATCCAGATGTTAAGAGAAATGATCATATCACGAAGCTGATTGTGATTTGTAAGATCCTAAATATTGTGGAATCATTTCTAATAAATCAAGTTCATAAGGAAGGTTTTTGCAAGAAAGGAAGCATTTATCACATGATTTTATTTCCTTTTGAAAAATATATCGTTACCTATACAAGGAAATAAATCCAATTTAATTTTTGAAATATTATGTGGTCATCATCAAAATCATTAATAATAAAGATTGAGCTAACAATCTCCCCCTTTTTGATGATGACAAACAATGACAGATAGATTTTTAAAATTCAATTAATAATGAAGGGTTTTGAAAAGTACTTGTAGACTTTATAAGTTCTTACTGATTAGAAGGAGCCTTTCCTTTCTTAGTAAGGAACCTATCGTTAACAAATCATAGATTTAAACTACATAGATTCAGTTAGTAACATATATCCCAGATTCATCTTCTCACAAATTAGGCAAGTAAATATCATCAACTTTTAGCAAAATATATCGTCACTTTAATTCTCCCCCTTTGTTATTATAAAAAATAGAGGGAAAAGAACTAAACAGCCATAAAATATCACAAGTATGTAAGAATAAACTAGGAAAAAATATATCTTCATCTTAACTCTTAACTCTCCCCCTGCATTAATGCTTTCCTCTTTCAAAGTTATTCTTAAGCAAAAAGTTACTTAACTTCTCATACCATACTTGAAGAGCCTGCTTTAGACCATATAGAGCTTTAGTTAACTTCATTACATAATCAGGATGATCTCCATCTTTGAAACTATTTTCTTCACAGAAATCTTCAAATATCCTATCATATGTCTCTAACACCCACTATCAACTATCCATTGATTTTCTCTCGTCTCCGTTTTGAAGCATATCTGTAGAAAGTATTATCTCATTTTAGGTACCAAAATTTTTGGGTCCTTTTAGGTTAGTAGCTTGACCTTTTGGTCTCCAAACATACATTTGAGACAATTTCCTCATTCTACGAAAGTTACAAGAATGACTAATATAACCAAGTTTACCATAGTAGAAGCACATAATAGATGAGTAAGAGTTGCTATAATTTCTACCATATATTAGGTTCCTGCTGTTTTGACTATAGCTACCATTGGATTTAGAAAAGAAATTCTTATATGGCCTAATATTATTATTTTCATTGTAACTTATTCCAGCCTTATCAAAAACATATTTACAACTACCAAGTAATGCATCAAGGTTATTCCTTCTATCAACGAACTTTGCAAGATCATTTTCTAAGGATAAGATCTTTACAATAGATTTCTCTTTCTCAAGTTCTAGGGTGGCAACTTTTTCTTCTAATTGTCTCACTTTATCATAATCATTCTTAAGCAAAGTATTTTCCAACTTGGCTTCTCTTTCTTCTAGAACTTCCTTTTTAAAGACCTTTTGCTTATAATCAACCTTAAGAGACATATTCTTGGTCACCAAATTCTCATTTGCAGATTCCAATGATTTTATTTTACTTTTCAGAATTGCATCATTAGTTTTGGACTTCTCAACTTCTTTGAAAAACTTCACTTTCAACTTTTTGTACTGATCATATAATTCATGATATCCATTTCTCAATTCATCAACTTCAATATCAGAGTCAGAATAATATACCTCATTATCTCCAGATTTAGCCGTAAGACAGATGTTATTGATTTCTTTAGGCTCTTCTTCTTCAAAGCTTTCAAAATCCTTATCTGACCAAGATGCTTTTATGTCATTCCTCTTCTGTAGGAGGATCCTTTATCTCATCTAAGCTCAGTTTCATGGATTATCAAGTTTCCTTGTAGCCAGTCGAATGAAATAGTGTCTAGATCCTTTGTAGTTTCTAGAGCTGTCACCTTATGTCTCCATTCCTTTGGTAGCGACCTTAGAATCTTCGTTACCAGCTCATCATTGAGATATATCTTTCCCAAGTTCTTTAAGATTGTGATGATGTTTTTGAACCGTCTGAAGAATTCATCTATATTTTCTCCTTGTTTCATGCCAATAGTTTCATATTAATGCACTAAAAAGCTTATTCTATGTTTCTTTACCTCATTTGTTCCTTCAAAGGTGACTTGAAGTTTGTCCCATATTTCTTTTACTATAAAGTAGTAGGATATCTTTTCATATTCTTATGGAGATAGTGCATAAATCAGATGATATTTTGCTTTAGCGTTTAGTTGTATATTTCTTCTGTCAACATAAGACCATACTTCTAAGTTTTCTATAGCGGAAGTGTACATCCAACTCTAATGGCATGCTAGACTTCAATATCTACAGATTGAATATAGATTGTCATTCTCTCTTTCCAATTTAAGTAGATGTTTCCATTGAAGTAAGGAGGCTTTGAAACAAATTGTCCTTCAAGGCTTCTCAAATTGTTTGTCATAATCTATCACGTGCTGTAAAATACAATAAATGTGAAACCTTGCTCTGATACCAATTGATAAAGAAAATGCATGAAAAGATAAAAGACAAAGGCCTGTTAAAGTTTAAAACAATAGGAGCTTCTTAGACAATAGAAGCCAGTTAAACGACAGGATCTTGTTAGATTATAGGAACCTGTTAAACGATAAAAAGCTTGCTAAAATTGAAATGAACCTATTGCAAATTGAAAATAGGAGCCTATTATAAAAGTGAAGGAGTCTCTTGCTAAAATGAACACACATATAATATAAGAAAAAATTTAAATGTTAAAGAGAGAGAGAGGAATGATGCATTTAATTTATACTAGTTTGACTTATAACCCAAGCTTACGTCCAGTCCCCAAGTATCCAACTTGAGTGTTTCACTAAAATCCCAAGTAGTAATTTGATGAGTCTCTTCACGCTCATGAGTACATATTTTTCAAGGTTCTCTAACCTTCCAAACTAGCAGTATTTAGTTAGTCTTTACAAGCTCTCAATAGATGAAAATGCGATTTGCTCGATATAAGCTTCAATGATCTCTCTAAAAAAGAGTTTTCACTTTCTAAAGCACAAAAGATTTGCCAATGATATTACTTTCAAGAGAATTGATGCTATAGATGCATTTCGAAGGTCTGGTGTATGTCCCCCATTCGCAAATGTAGTGGCTATGCCTTAAATAGACATCTTCTCCAACTAGCCGTTGCTTCTCTTGTATCTTGAATTGACTTTGAATCTTCAATACTATATTTGATAAAATCTTCAAATATCTAGATGTTAAGACAAATGATCATATCATGGAACTAATTATGATTTGTAAGATCCTTCCAGATATCATGGAATTATTTCTAATAAATCAGGATAGTTAATAAGGAAGGTTTCTACAAGAAAGGGAGCATTTATCATATGATTTTATTTCCTTTTTGAAAATATATCGTTACCTATACAAGGAAATAAATTCAATTTGAATTTTGAAATATTATAAGGTCGTCATCAAAATTATTAATAATAAACCTTGAGTTAACAACTACAATCTCTGAATATGCATAAGCAATTTTAGACATAAGTTAGTCTCAACTTCGTGAAAGGCTTATTGAAATTGAAAGGATACTCAATCACTTTATCTAAAGTGGATAAATTGAGTAAATAAACTCTTTTTTCCCCTTCAACTTATCCATATATAACAACATAAGTTGTTAGAATATTCATTGATTAGGTAACTAAGTTGCATATATGCCTATGTCTGTTGCTAGTGACAAACCTCATCTTCCACAACTAATTTTGGAGGAAATTTTTTAGGATTCATTGCGTTTCATTGAATTTCTCCACTTTTTATCGCAATTAAATGGATAACAGATTGACTTACTAAATATAACGAGGGAGACATACTTAAAATACATGTCAAGTTACTGTCCATCTCAGTGGAATAAATGGTTGTCATTAAAATACTACATATCTCAAACACTATTTAAATTGTTTCGAGTCTTCTCCAATTTCTGGCGTGGACATGAAAATTTTCTTATGCATATTTGACATTGAAGATTGGTTAAGAGGAGAAATAACTAGTTATCCAAGTGTTGGTATCGAAAGATGTCACCAATAGAAGTTGGAAATCTCCGTATGACATGCGGCAACATTATTATGACATTAATCTTATGGAAAATTTTGTTAAAATGGGAGACAATAATATGATATGAATAATTGTTGAGGTGACGAAGATGAAATTGAAAGACAAACTAAATAACGAATTGTTGCTTTTTCTCTCTCAAAGACTTCTCTCTCCCACAAATTACTTATCCTAATTGTAGAATATTTTTGTACTTGTATTTATTGTGTAGGATACTATCTTTTGTATAGTGTAGGTACTAATGTATTGTACAGTTTTTTAGTTGTTTTGCGCTTTTTGTAGTAGTTATTGTCGTTTTGTATAAGCAGACAATTAAGGTTTATATACCATCTATTTCTCCTTCGTGAAATAAGGATAACCATTTTACTGTGGTTACTTTACCAAAAATACAATCCCTAGAGTGTGTTTACAGATTCTTCATGGTATCAAAGAGATCTGGGTAGATCCACACATCCACGAAGCTAAGCTATGGTAGACAGGGTAGTTCGAGATCTTCGTTTGGCAAAATGAATGAGGACAAGAATCCGCTATTTCTGCAGAACTCCGATCACCCTGGAATGGTTCTTATTAAGACTCCATTAAGTAGGAATAACTACTTATCTTGGAGTCGTGCGATGCGAATAGCTTTAGGCGCCAAGCTGAAGCTCGATTTCATCAATGGAAAATATGAGAGGCTAGATGAAGGTTCATTAGACTACGATAGATGGTATTGGGTTGATTTCATGGTTACGTCATCGATACTCATTGCCATCTCCAAAGGCATCATAGAGTCCTTTTTGTACACGAGCTTGACTAAGGATCTCTGAAAAGACCTAGAGCGAAGATATGGAGAATGTAATGGGCCACTATTGTATCAACTCAAGAGTAAGATTAGTTCGATTTCACAAGGGGATTTATCGGTTTCCAAGTATTTTAATAAACTCAAAAGGTTATAGGATGAGCTGAATTGTTTGGCTCCCATTCTGCAGTGTTCATATGGAGCCTTAAAATAATGTTCGTGTGGACCCCTTAAATAATTTGTTGAGTTTGGAGATAATGATAGATTGGTACAATTTCTTATGTGATTGAATGAAGAACATGATGCAATTAGAAGTCAGATACTTGTGATGGAGCCTTTGCCTCATGTAGATAGGGCTTATTCGATGGTTGTTAGGGTTGAAAAACAACGGGAGGTTAACATTTCTTTTGCTGATAACACAAGTAGTGCTATGATGGTGCGTAGGTCTGGCAGTAGTAGTGCAAAAGGGGTTGGTAGAGGTTTTTCCAAGAAAAAAATGAATAAGGAGGATATGTTTTGTGATTTTTGTAAAATGAAAAGACATACAAGAGATACCTGTTTCAAAATTCATGGGTATCCAGATTGGTATAAGGGTTCTAAAGATAAAAAGGAGGGGATATGAATAAGGAGTTTATGAATATAAGTGATTCACCTTTGGATTACTCAGTAGAGAAGGGTATAAAGGAACCATTTTGGAAACAAGAGATGGCAATAATGATTCAACAAGGAATTGTAAATTTTATGCAAAGCCAAGGGAAGCAAATTCAAATGAAGGACAAGGGAGGAGATGTCATCAACTTTGCACACTACAACGACTTTGCAGGTAGCATTCTCAATCATTCTTTTAGTTCAGTTAGTTCAATTGAATGTAGTTCTTAGATAATAGGCGCAGGTGCTTCAAATCATATTTGCCATGATCTTAATTTGTTTGCTAAACCTAAACCTGTTGCTAAATATACCCCTGTTCACCTACCGGATGACACAGTTAAGACAATAGATTTCACATGGGATATTATCCTTTGTGATAATCTTAGTCTGCCATCCTCTTTGCATATACCTTCATTCAAATATAACCTACTTTCTGTGAACAAACTTGCTTGTCAATCTCCTACCAAATTTACCTTTTATACAACCTTTTGTGTTCTGCAGGACCTTGTGATTGATGAGGTTTTAGCAGTTGGAAAGGTAATTGCGGGACTTTATGTTCTTGACAAATATTCTTTTCAAAAAAATAACATTTTGTCTTACACCACACATTTAGATAATAGTATCCATAAGCCAATACATTGTTATAGTGTTGTTGTTGATGGTTTTTGGCACCAAAGATTGGGTTATCCATCCCTCATTGTAATGAAATAGTTGCAAGATTCTTTCAATAATATGAATTTTTTCTGAACAACCGTGTGATATATGCCATTTCTCAAAACAAATCTTCCTTTTCCTAAGAGCAGTATTAGTACAGTTGCATGTTTTGAAATGTTGCATATGGATCTTTGGGCCCTTATAAGCAAGCGTTTAGTAGAGCTCACTACATTTTCACCATAGTAGATGATTTTTCTAGAACAACCTGGACCTATTTACTCAAACATAAAAGTCAGACTTCTACCTTCTTAGAAAAATTCCTTAAACATGTTACAAATCATTTTCATGTTATAATCAAAGTCATTAGAACAAACAATGGGACAGAATTCTTGAGTCATAGTTGTCAGAAAATATTTGTCAACTATGGAATTATACATCAGAAAACTTCTCCTTACACTCCACAACAAAATGGAGTTGTTGAACGAAAACATACGCATTTGGTACAAACTGCTAGATCTCTTATGTTTCAGTCCCATTTATCAAATTAGTTTTGGGGAGATTCCATTTTAACAGCTACATATATCATAAATAGGCTTCCAACTCATGTTCTTAATTGGAAGTCTCCTTATTATGTTCTTTCCCAAAAGGAACCTGATTACCATTTTTTGAGGACTTTTAGTTGCCTATGTTATGCCTCTAACACCTTTCCTCATAAAGATAAATTTGCTCCTAGGGCTTTCAAATCAATTTTTTCTTGGTTATTCTTCAGGAAAAAAAAGGCTTACACACTTTATGATTTGCACAGCCATCATATTTTCATTTCTAGGGATGTTGTTTTCTATGAAAATATATTTCCTTTTTAGTCCATTTCTTCGGATCCAGAAATAGTTTTATTGCCTAATCCAAATGTCTTAACACCTATTATGTCTCGAGAATCATCATCCACTGAAACTCTTAATGTTGGTTCTTCTAATTCTTCAGTTCCATCCTCTTCTGATACTCCTTGCTCCACTGATCTTGCACAGAGTCCAGCTTATATTTGTAGGAGTACTCGTGTGACCCAACGACCTATTTGGTTGAATGATTTTGTTTCACATGCATCTGTTACTGATAATGCTCATTTTTCTTTCCCTAATATGACTGATTCTTCTCATACACCTCACACATATCCATTTGTACTCTTTTCACACATTACCTCAGCTTATCATTCTTTTTTAGCTAATGTGTCTACTATTGAAGAACCTAGTTCTTTTGAGCAAGCTCAAACTAATTCGAATTGGTTAAATGCCATGGAGGTTGAGTTGACAGCCCTTGATAATAATCACACTTGGGTCCTCACTGTTTTACTGAAGGGTAAGAAGGCTATAGGTTCTAAATGGGTTTATAAAGTTAAACTCAAACCTGATGGGACTATTGATAGATATAAGGCTAGGTTAGTTGCAAAAGGCTATAATCAAATTGAAGGAGTTGATTACACTAATTTTTTTTTTCTCCAGTAGCTAAAATGGTTAATGTGAGACTTTTTATAGCTATTGCTACTGCCAAAGGATGACCTTTACATCAGTTAGACATAAATAATGCTTTTTTGTATGGGTATATTGATGAGGAGTTGTACATGTTACCTCCTCAAGGGTATACCAAGGCTGGTCCCAATCAAGGGTGTCGTTTAAAGAGGTCTTTATATGGCCTTAAGCAAGCCTCACGACAATGGAATCATGAGCTTACTGTTTCTCTTCGTAAGCAGGGTTTTGTGCAATCTGCTCATGATCCATGTCTCTTTATTAAAAAGGAAGGGAATTGTTGGGCCCCGTTCCCAAAGCCCAACGGTCGATTCGAAATCGACGTACAAAAACATAAGCGGGTTCCTAAATTCTTTAACCTTCACGGAAAACCCTAAATCTAACAACAATGCGGGCCGTTTAGGCGAGCCTACAAAACATAGAATCACAAAAAAACTACAATTGACTTTTGAAAAAGGTAGCGCTAGGGCTCTATTTTATGCAGAACCAAGAATCCCCTCAATTGGAGCTCAAAAGCTCAAGATATGCATAAAAATCCAAAATAGGTTTGTTACCCGATTAATCTCTCCAACCCGACCCCTCACTTCCGATAAATAGAACTTATGAAATTTAAAACCAATGACCCTGAAATTTTAACATAAGGTAGAAAAATATGTTAGAAATCTAATTCCACAAGAATCGCCTCAATTGGAGGTCGGACGAAGGAGAAATGGCCTAAAGAGCCTAACCTGCTCAAAACCGGGTTC
>JANIHZ010132903.1:0-11813 GCA_027478365.1 Erythroxylum rufum
GCATGCTTCTTTCTGCTCTTCGAATACACCAAGATATCATCAATAAACACAATCATAAATCAATCCAGGTAGGGCTGAAACACCTTATATTTTAAGGCCATAAAAGCTGCCGGAGCATTAGTCAGCCCAAACGACATCACTAAGAACTCGAAGTCCCCATACCTGCTCCTGAATGCACTCCTAGGTACATTAGCCTCAGCTATCTTCAACTGATAGTACCCTGATCTCAGATCCAGCTTAGTAATTACCTGAGTGTTGGACCCTGGAATTTTTTTTAAGTAAGCATGATTTTAAATAATTTTGGAGTTTAGATAGATTTAATTTTTTTGGAACTATAATTATGTCAAGGTTAGTAGGATTTGTTGAATGGATAAGTAGAATTAAAGTGTTGATATAATAAGGATGTTCAAGGACATTTTTGAGAGATCACTTAAGCATGAAAGAGCATAAGCTTATAAGGAAGGGCAAGATGAACTTTTTGGGCTCATTAAGGGTAGAAATAGAAAAAAGATGTGTTATTTTGCTTGTAAGAGGAGAAAAAGCATGAATTGAAGAGGGAGAAGAGTGAGAAAATAAAATTAAGAGAGAGAAGGGAAAGGTTTCGGTGAAAGAAGGAAAGAAGAGAAATCAACTTATTAAGGTAGGTTAACCATCTTTTCTTTTTGCTTTATTAAAGGACTGAGTTGTGAAGAAGGAGTTAGAATGGAAAAAGGGATTAATGTAGAGAATGAAAAAATGGTTTGTGTTGGAAGAAGATGGATTAGGAGAACCCAATTGATTTTAGGGTTTCTAAGCTAGGTCTTAGGTTTTCTAACCTAGATGGGTTATGGGTAGGTTAGATTTGAGTTCAATTTATATTTGTTGAAATTGTATGATTTTCTTGTTAGGTTATGAATTTGATTGGAATGTTAAGTTGAATAGAACCATGGTTATTATAGGAAACCAAGGGAATCTTACCGAGAGCAAGGGGAAAGGCAAGCTTGACTTGGTTTTCACAAGCTAACTAGGTGGGTAACATATTTATGGTTATAGTATAATAGGGCAAATTCTTGCTTATGTTTGTATATTGAAATTGATTTGTTGAAATTGACTTGTTTGTAAATGTTGAAAAAAAATGCATGGTGAAATATGGCTATGTTTTACCTCAAAAGCGGTCATGACGTTTGCATTAAATGGAAATGAAGGCAAAGCATAAAAGTATGAGAATATGAGAAAATGAATATGTGCCTTTTATTTGGGCAAGAGTGGAACCATTCTGTTCGTCACGTTCAAGTTGACAAGAGCCTTCTCCTGGCTGCCCGCTTGTGCCATATGAGCTCCTAATTTGGACTCATTCTATTCATGGGGTAAACTTTGGTTTCTCCATTCTGTCTTCATAGGACCCTCAAGCCAATTTCTGCGCATTGCATCTTTAAACTTATCATGAATGATGTATTTGAGTGTTATGTGCTATGAGTGTTAAACCAAATTGAAGAATGCTTGAATTAGAAAATATACATATACATATATATATCTATATATATATATATGCATATGCATGAAATTATGGTCAATTATCAATGACTATCAATATGTTAGTCACTGAGCTGTGTAGCTCACCCCACTATTTTCCTCCACAGGTGCAGAAAAAGAAGGTTAGCAATCCTTGCAAGGCTTCAGAAACTCTAAGATATTAGAAACATTTGTAATTAAGTTAGTTCAATCACTTTTGGACAGCTTCATAGTATGTTGAAACATTGAGCATGTTATATACGTTATATTGTGTGTAAACTTGTGTTTACAATGTTAATATGTAATTAAAGTTATGTATGAGTTATTGGTTGATTTGGTAAAAGAGTTAGAACTGAAAAGTTCCACAGGTGTATGTGTATGTTTCTTTTGTAGTTATTCATTTCAAAATCCAAGTTTTTCTAAGTGTAAACATCGTGTACCAATTTTGGGGGCAAATATGAACTCAATTGAGGCAAAATTTGTTAAAAATGTTTTCTGGAAAGTTGTAGCTTATCCTTCTAGCTTTCCAATGATATATAGTATGAAAATGTTGGACTTCTAGGCTGAAAGTTATAGTCCTTATAAGGGAAGATATATCTTTTATGTTTTGCTTCTTCTATGCTGATGTCATCTTCTTCTGGGTTTTGCTTCTTCTGCCTTTTTGCTTCTTCTGTGCTGACATCATCTTCTTCTGTCTTTTTGCTATCTTCTGTCTTTTGCTATCTTTTATTTTGTCTTATTTTCTATTCCATTTTTAACCCCTCAAAAGATAGAATTAGTCTTTGAGGTCTTCATGAAAGTTGTAGATCTTGAAGTCTTCTTTCGAACTATATAAGGAACATCTTGATCAGATATGTTTAGGGAAAGTTATAGCAATTTTCCCCATTCGTCTGTCCTTTTGCTATCTTCTATCTTTTTGGCCTATCTTCTGTTCCAGTTTTCACCCCTCAGAAGATAGAATTAGTCTTTGAGGTCTTCATAAAAGTTGTAGATCTTGAAGTTTTCTTTTGAACCATAAAAAGAACACCTTGGTCAGATATCTGTAGGAAAAGTTATAGTAATTTTTCCCATTCGTCTGTCTTTTTGCTACCTTCTATCTTTTGGTATCTTTTGTCATTTCGACCTATCTTCTATTCCATTTTTAACCCTTCAGACGATAGAATTGGTCTTTGAGGTCTTTATGAAAGTTGTAGATCTTAAAGTTTCTTTCTAAAAATATAAAGGACACCTTGATCAGATATCTTTAGGGAAATTTATAGCAATTTTCCCCATTCATTTGTCTTTTTACTATCTTCTGTCTTTTTAGCCTATCTTCTATTCCATTTTTGGCCCCCCAAAAAATAGAATTGTTCTTTGAGGTCTTTATGAAAGTATTATATCTTGAAGTCTTATTTCGAACCATATAAATAAAACCTTGATCAGATATCTGTGGGGAAAGTTATAGTAATTTTTCCCATTCGTCTGTCTTCTTGCTATCTTCTGTCTTTTGCTATCTTCTGTCTTTTTATCCTATATTCTGTTCCATTTTTGACTCCTCAGAAGATATTATTGGTCTTTTAGGTCTTGATAAAAGTTGTATATCTTAAAGTCCTCTTTCAAACCATATAAAGAACACCTTGATCAGATATCTGTAGGGAAAGTTATAGCAATTTTCCCCATTCATCTGTCTTTTTGCTATCTTCTATCTTTTTGGCCTATCTTTTGTTTCATTTTTGTCCCTTCAAAAGACAAAATTGATCGTTTAGGTCTTCATGAAAGTTTAGTTCTTGAAGTCCTATTTCTAACCCTATAAAGAACACCTTAATATGACATCTTTATTTAAAGTTATGCCAACTGTCCCAAAATAGGTTTAGTATGATTGAGGGCAAGTACTACTCCTATGTTTGATTCTGAATGCTGGGCTCTGGAAGCGAGGTCTAGCACTTTATCCTTCTTGTGTACTTCACTTGGTTGAACAATATACTCATATGAGGTGTCGGTGATCAATCTTGTTTTCTTTAAAGACTAATATGTTTAGTTCCTTGGATAAATCTACACCATCATCTTTAAGGCCTTTCTTGGTTACAGAGTGTTAGATTCACCAAAAATAACATTCATAGACTCTTTAATAATATGATTCTTCTTATTAAACACTCTGTATACTTTTCTAGTTAAGGAATAACAAAAAAAATTCCTTCATCTATTTTGGAATTAAACTTCCATAAGTTATCTTTAATATTTAAAACATACCATTTGCAATCAAAAAATTTGAAGTAACTAATGTTTGGCTACTTCCATATCAAAGCTCATAAGGTTTTTTTTTAATCTAAAGTCAACCTTATAAAAATTCAAGTAGAAATTACGGATTTTGCTTAAAAACTACTTAGGAATATCATACTCATTTATCATGGTCCAAGCCATATCCTATAATTTCCTATTTTTCTCCCTCAATAACTACATTTTTTAAACTGTCCTTTGATTAAAAAATTGTGAAATATACTGTTATATTCATAAAGGCTTCAAACCTTTGTTTCTCAAACTCCTTACCATGGTCACTCATAATTTGATGTAATAGAGCGTTCCTTTTTTTATTTTTTTGAAAATTTAATAAATGACCTAAAGCATTCAACTTTGCTATCTAAGAATATAAGTAATATGAATATATTGAAATGAGCTATTGGAATTTTTTTTAAGGATCCATAAATCTTTTCTTTCCTAAATTCGACTCTTGGAAGACTATTGATAAGTTGTTTAGACTTGAGATTAGAGATGAGGTCTATGCTTGCATGTCAAAACCTCATGTGCCAAATCCATGCATCTTCTCTAATAGAAAATTAATCACTTCATATTTTGGTTAAAAAAATCATCAAGATCAATTTAATGTATATTACCTTCTTGCTTTCCTAAAAAAGTAATGTTATTTTCAACTACTCTAGATATAATACATGATCTTCCTTTAAAACATACTTTTTAGGCCTTGTCTTATAGTTGGATCTCACTAATATATTATGCTTCAATCCATCAACTAAAAACAAATTATCAATAATAGAGTGCTCTGGTGAGCAAGTTTTATCTAATGTTAAACCCCCAATATCCACAAGTATATGGATTGTAACTTGTAGTATCAAAGGTGTCGATCCCGTGAGGAAATAGCTAAAACTAAATGAACCTAACTTTGTCTAAGGAGATGATTAAAATGAAATAACAACAGAAAATTAGAACATTTAAATCAACAAATAATTAAATAACAAAAATGAGCCACAAATATTTGAGGAGAATCAAGAATGAAGCTTAGGATTTATTATATCGTTATTTTGCTCCTTAACCACTATTGATTCAATTATGTGTTGATTTTAGATCTTCTAAGAGATTGACTACTCTTTCTCAAGTCCTAATCAATTACCCCTAATTGATTATGAAATTCTAGATTTTGCAACCTCTCGATTCACAAAGCCTACCTAATGTTTTCAACTAGTTCTTAAGTGTTTTATCGAATAATTGAGTCCTTACACGAGATCTCTCTTTGTATAATTACCAATTTGATATTTAGAAGATTTATTAGGCCACTAACTCTCATTACCCAACCTAATCAGATTACTTTTGACTCACTCTCTCGATTTATTATCGAAGTGTTAGCATACCTAAACATCATAACACCAAAAAATTGAATTGAAATCAACAACAATTAAGTCACAAAACAACCTAAGAACAAATCCAAATATGATAATTAGAGCATCCTAAACGTGAATAAAATATTCAAATCCAAGTTACACATCAAATTTAATGAAACAAATAAAGGAAAGAAAGAAAGAACTTTATTTGAACTCCACTTGAAATCTGGAATTTCTGGATTGCTCTTCTTGCTCCTCCTTTTTGCTCTCTCACTTTAGAAGATGGCGGCTGCTCTTTTTGATTATTTTATGTTCTTAAATAGTTCTTAGGTTTCTAAGGTTTAACCACTTAATTTGGTTCCAAAAATAGCCATAAAATGTTAAAATTACAAAAAGAGTTACGTGCTGGAAAAGCTGAAATTCGTTGGAATTTCTATCTTACCACGATTGTGGCCAACTTCCATACTTCCATTTCTTCTCTTTTATTCAATTTCCAGTTTCCATAAACTCAAACACACATAAAACACCTTTTGAAACATAAAACTAAGGTTCAATCATGCTCAAAACCATACGAACACTTAAAATATAAACAAACACTAATAATGACATAATTCTAAGCCTATATACATGATAATCATCTAAGAAATACTCAAAAGCACACTTAAACATCTATGAAAACGTAGTATAATTTATACCTATCAACATCCCCACACTTAAACTTTTTCTTGTCCTCAAGAAAAAAAAAACAAAACACAAACTTAAACAAGCTAAAAAAAAATAACACATACGTTCATGCAACAAGCACTAATGATATAATGACATCTAACTTGACGAAACCAATTTAACCTCAAATACAATCATTCAAGTTGTTATAACACGTTAACCTTTGAAATTTATGGCTAAGCACTTTGGATTGAATATACATACTAATCAAGACATTAAAATCATATTCATTCACCTAAAACACTTGTATACATACATTGAGAATTAGTAATTAACCAAAATTGCATCTATCACTAAGTATCCCTTCATAAATTTTTTTTCTACTTTCAAAGATCAGTAGAATTTATTTGTCAAAACACCACTTTTTATTTTCTTTAATGACACGAAGACAAACATTTTGTCACAAATGTCCCCCGGTTACTCAACTAAGCCACATTTTATTAATTAGCTTGGTTGGAATGCCATTCTAGCTTTTTGACGCGAAGATAAACATTTTGTCATGAATGTCACAGTTACTCAACTATATCACATTCTTAACTGGCTACTAGCTCTATTCATAACCCAATATTTGTTTCAAAAGGGTCAGCGGAATAGTTATTTATTTAATAGACATACACTTTTTTTTCATTTCATACAGCATACCTCATTTCTTTTGGTCAATCATTCTCATGAAAGACTACTAATGATACTAACATATTCAGTTGAATTATAATTATAAATGTATGTAACAAATTTCTTAAGATGAACAAATTGACGTCATATCCTAATTAACATGTGTATTTAACTAAAGATACTTAAAACATAAAATGCATAAGCCAATATGCCTTTACAAATTCAATGAATATGTTCAAAGCTAAACTACTTCCATCAAGTTATTGCCATTGATATATTGACACAATTTACAACATATGCAACATATGTTCACACTATGTCAACCTAATTAAAAACTAACAATATGGTATGCAAAATTCACACTCATGACATGTCAATGCAAAATCGTCCCCACACTCAGACAGCATATTGTCCTCAATGTGAGAAAAATAAAACAACAAATAAAAACAAAAAAAAAAAACAAAAGGAAAGGTTAAGAGTACAAAACTAGGAGATTGAGGGGGTGATGGTGTTGGTGACAGAATATGGAGATACTTTTGACCATGAAATTCTAGCAATTCTTTTCCTACAAAATAAAAATAAAAATAAAAAAACACCAATAAAATAAAATAAATAAAATAAAAAATCATCCTAATTCTTAGGTTGCCTCCCAAGTACCATTTAGTTAACATCATTAGCTTGACATGTTTTTCCTACTACACTTAACCTGGGTCAATTATGAGTAGCTTGCTTTCACCCATGTCACTCAGTTTCAGTTTAATGGCCTATAAATAAACTACATATTGCAAGATAATCAAAAGGACATAATTAATCAAATAAGGAAAACTAAGTAAGTTTAGTAATGCCCTTTTAAGTAACAAATTGTCAATAGGAAATAACAAAACTCCTTAAATCTTCTATCAAATCCAGCAGTTTGTCCTGTAAGAGGATGAGTTGTGCTTTTTCTTCCTTATTCACCCTCGTCTCCTTTTCTACTTTCACTTCATAAATAGAGACTTTCATATCTTCTTTAATTTCTGTCTGTTCACATATGTTCTTCTTCCTCTTGCTCCTTTAAAGATTCGACCACATCAATTCTCATGAATGAGCTACTCTCCTTTAATTTCTTTAATACCTTATTCATGCCAAATTTCACTTTTTCATCTCTAATTCGAAGGATGAGGTTGTCTTCATAGACATCTACCAACGCTTTTCTTATGGTTAAAAATGGTATACCAAGAATTAGTGGACATTTTTTATCTTCTTCAAAGTCTAACACGACAAAATCCACAGGACTGATAAACTTGTCCATTTTATAGGTACATCCTACACCACACCAAATGGTTTCTTTATCAATTGATTTGCCAATTGAATATGCATAGATGTTGGCTTCACATCTCTTAGCCCTAGTTTTCTAAAAATCGACAAAGGCATAAGGTTTATACTTGTGCCTAAGTCATATAAACATTTTGAAATCTTTAAATTACCAACTAACATGGTATTGTAAGGCTCTTTGGATCTATCAATTGTGAGGGCATATGGTTGGTAATTAAGGACCTAGAGGTTTTTGTCATGGCTACCATTCGATTATCATCCCAAGTCTGCTTGGTGGATAATATGGCTTTAAGGAATTTTGCGTACTTGAGCCTATGTTTCAACACTTCCACAAAAGATAAGTAAATTTTTCATTTCTTTAGCTTTTCCACAAACTTTGTAAATGGTACATCTAATTCATTCTTCTGAATTCAATAAGGGAATGATATTTTTGGTGTGTAAGGTGGAGGATGAATGTATGGAGGGTCCTTATTCTTGTCTTCATCCTTTTTCTTCTTCTTTTGGTCTGCTATAAAGTGGGTCTTGGATTATCTTTTCACTGGTTCTTTTAGTTCTTTCCCACTCCTAAGTGTGATAGCCTTACATTGCTCTCTTGGGTTTACATCCAAGTTGCTCAGAAAGTTTTCCACACTTCTCTTACAAAATTCCCTATAAAGCTCGATCATTTGAACCTTTAAGTTATGAAAAGAAGAGGCATGTTCTTTCGTTACTTGCTCAAACTTCTCTTCCAATCTTTTCTGGGTCTCTTCCATATTCATGAGCTTGTTTATGATCTTGTCTGATTTAGAATCCTATGAATTGGACTCATTTTTTGAAATCCTAACACGCCTTCATGTCCCATGCGAGTCCCCACATCATTAGACCAACAGAAATCTGGGTGGTTCTGCCACTTTGAATTGTACGTGTTTAAATAAGGATGATGACTTCCCTGACCAAATGTGCCTCATTGAAGTTTATAAGGGTCCTTTACTCCCTGTAATGTATTTCCTCCATCATTGTTCTTTCTATCTCTTTTTGGCATTTAACTTTTTGGATTCCTCATAGTTGCTTTGTGATGTCCAAATTGATGTGTCTTCTATTTTGCGCCTAAAATTCCTTCTCTTTCTTTTTTCTTAAATTTTTTTGTGATTGGGTACCGCAATCACAAGAAAGGGTAATAATTCCTTAAAACAAAGGAATTTAAAAAGTCCTAATCTAATTCCCTAGCAATGGTGCCAAAAACTTGTTGAGCAAGTTTTATCTAATGTAAAACCCCCAATATCCGCAAGTATAGGATCGTAACTTGTAATATCAAAGGTGTCGATCCTACGAGGAAATAGTTAAAACTAAATGAAACTAACTTTGTATGGGGAGATAAAATATGATTAAAATAAAATAATAAAAGAAAAATAAAACATTTAAAGCAAGAAAATAATCAAATAACAAAAATGGGCTACAACAAATATGTGAGGAGAATCAAGGATAAAGCATAGGATTTATTCTATAGTTATTTTGCTCCCTAACCGCTATTGATTCAATTATGTGTTGATTCTGGATCTTCTAAGGGATTAACTACTCTTTCTCAAGACCTAATCAATTAACCCTAAGTGATTAACCCTAATCGATTATGAAATTCCAGATTTTGCAACCTCTTGATTCACAAAGTCTACCTAACATTTTCAACTAGTTCTTAAGTGATCTATCGAATAATCAAGTCCTTACACGAGATTTCTCTTCGTATAATTACCAATCTGATATTTGGGAGACTTGTTAGGTCATTATTTCTCGTTACCCAACTTAATTAGATTGCTTTTGACTTACTCTCTCAATTTATTATCGAAGCATTAGCATACCAATACATCTCAACACTAGAAAATTGAATTGAAATCAACAACAATCAAGTCACAAAAAAACTCAAGAACAAATCCAAATATGATAATTAGAGCTTCCTAAACGTGAATAACATATTCTAATCCAAGTTACACATCTATTTTAATTAAATAAACAAAGGAAAGAAAGAAAGAACTTGATTTATACCCCAACATGAAATCTAGGATTTCTGGATTGTTCTTGCTCCTCATTTTTGCTATCTCACTTTGGAAGATGGTGGCTGCTCTTTTTGAGTGTTTTATGTTCTTAAATTGTTCTTAAGGCTTCTAGGGTTCTTTCTAGTGTTTAATCACTTAGTTTGGGTTCCAAAAATAACCCCAAAACGTTAAAATTACAAAAAGAGTCATGTGTTGGAAAAGCTAAAATTTGCTAGAATTACTGTCTACAATCTCTGCCAGCTTCCATACTTCCAATTTTTCTATTTTCTTCAATTTCCTGTTTCCATACACTCAAACACATATCAAACACCTCTTGAAACATAAAATTAAGGTCCAAATAATGACATAACTCTGAGCCCATATATATGATAATAATCTAAGAAATACTTAAAAGCACACTTAAACTTCTATCAAAACATAGTATAATTTAAACCTATCATGCTCTTCCTAACTAACTTTGCCAATGCCAATTACCTTAACCTTGTCATTGTCTCTAAATGTGACGAATCCTTTATATTTGTCTTTAAGAGTTGAAAGATGGGATGCATCACTAGTTAATTATCTTGAAAATATGTTATTCATGTGCTATTTGTTTTCTTTTTTTCTTAGAGAAATAGAAATTAAAATAATATTGTGTTTTATATGCCTAAATGATCTTAAGCCCTTAATTATTAGTCTCCTTCTTCTTTTCAAACCACTTCCTTGAGGTTTTACTTATTCAGCTTTGTTTTATGAAAGAAAATTTGTCAATGTGCCTATATTTAACACAAAAGTGACATATAATAAATATATGATGTTACTATGGTAATTAACCTTATGATTTTGGTGCATAAATGCATTTTTATTTCTTATATATGTATATGAATGGTGGGGATCCCTCATTTGTATATTAAAAGAGTTAAATGCTCCTTTTAGATAGTGAAAAGACATCATACAATGGCACATTTCT
Source organism: Erythroxylum rufum (assembly GCA_027478365.1). Taxonomy (NCBI): domain Eukaryota; kingdom Viridiplantae; phylum Streptophyta; class Magnoliopsida; order Malpighiales; family Erythroxylaceae; genus Erythroxylum; species Erythroxylum rufum. The sequence continues at coordinate 10,707 of JANIHZ010132903.1, forward strand.
TTGATTCTATTGATGCTTATAAGGAATGTAAATATATGCCATAAAGTTATGCTTAGTATGAGGCCTATTATGAGTAGAAGCTTGATAATTACTTCTAAATTGATGTTGAGGCCTAAAAGAATATTATATTTCCAGATATCATAGGTTTCTATATAGAAAATTGTACCTATTCTTTCCTTAAGAATGTTGAGTTATAGGCCTAGATTAAAAGTCATATATTAAAGCATGAGACTCGCTCTTCAAATAAGCCTTAATGAATATGACATTAGTATATGATTTATACGTATGCTTAAAAGCGGATGTTCCATGCTCATTTTTCATTTTAGGAAATGGTTCTTCATTATTTAAACTATTTTGAGCTCTTAATATGTTTTCAATTTTCTCACTTTCCTTCGTAAATTTACACAATAAGTATTTGAGAGAATTGACTTCCTTTTTTTATTCTTCTTTTTATGCTTTAAGGCATCTAAATTATGATTATCAATAATGATGACACTCTTGGATGCTCTAATGTTATGCAAATTCACCGTTATTCTTTTCTTAATTTTTTCTTATGTATGCATTCAATTCTTCTAAGCTTTTTTTTATTTTGAAAGATGGTTTCTTCTTTTTCATAGTCATAATTTCAAAGCTCTCAACTAGTTAATTATATGAAAATTGAAAACTACTATCATCATCATCATTAGTCATGAAGTTGTAGGAAAATCCCAATGCGTGCATCACATACACGTTGTGCGGAAAACAAAAAAAATTATTTAAGGACTTTCCTGAATTCCAGGATCTATGTGTCTATACAAAGAAGTACCATAAGTCTCAAACCACAATGACGAAAGGAGACCCTCTTTAACGGTATTCACACAGAGATCAGAGAATCTAACCGAATTAAACTCTTTGATCTAGAAATAGCTAGAACAAAGAAGAGAGTGCTAGCTCTTACCTTTATTCCTGAAGAGCAACGTGAAGAAGGATGAAGCTTGGAAGAGGAAGAAGATGAAGAAAGCTTCAAAGATGTTGAAAAACTTGTTTAAATCATTTTTATCTCACGATCATCCTACCTTTCTAGCTTTCATTTTTGTCTTTTAGTGATTTTTGTCCTAAACCATTCAA
>JANIHZ010132922.1:0-11812 GCA_027478365.1 Erythroxylum rufum
CTACCAAACTTAAAGATTAAAGTGAAATAGAGTTCAACCATTATAGAAAACTAATTAATCAATAAGTATGAATAAAGAAGAGATCTCCTGTAGTTGGTACTTTTGTAGATGAAGCTATTGACTGCCTTATCCTTATTTACTATCTCTTAACATTTTAAAACCTTGAATAACACAGTAGACTGAACAAACTTGAACTCTATAGAAATATGGATTGGCAACTAGAATCAGCATTTCACTCCAAAACCTATTCATCAACTCTCAAATTTCTTACTCCTCCATCCATCTGGTTCTGATACCTTATACAAACCTACAATATATTATTTCATCACACTCTCCAATAAGTTAACAGAAGTAATACTAAAATGGCAAATGATCAGTACCTTGCATTCGAGAGATATGTCAATTGTTATGCCCATTCCTAGTGAAAAAAGTGGCAGACATACTCATTTTTTAGTCGATATACTCTAATGAATGGCTTTTAAAGATTGGGCTTCTCCTTTAGAATCTTTACCATCTGCAGAGGCTTTCCTCATGTATCTCCGTTGCATTAGATACTTCAGTCATTTCTAGAAATAGCACAGATAGCCATCCAAGTTTAAAGCTCTGTCACTTCATATTTAAGAGAGAGCCCCAATCTTGATGGTCACTGCATTATGAAGAAACTCATCCTAACAACCACCACAACTTTGAGAGAGAGATTAACAAGAGAAGCAGTAATTTTAAGAAAGAATGAAAGATCATATTTGAAACTAAAAACAATCACCTTTATTTACCCATAAATGGAAGCAATGAGACTTATGAAGAAAAGATGGAGAAGAGCAAAGAGTAAAGCTGAGGAGAGGTTTTAACTTTTGATTTCTGAAGTTTAAGTATATAGATTTACCGGTTCCAACTGGTTCATTGATAACTGGCCAATTCTCTAACAAATCAGCCAATTTGTATATATACAAGTTATTAAATGAAACTGAATTGGACAAATAGCTGATTCATACTATTCCCGATCGAGCTGACCAGTTCGGTACAACTTTTTAAACATGGGTTGGCTCACATTCGAAATCGCATAGCCGTTAAATATAAATGTTGTAACCAACATTCAACCGTACATTTTAGTTTTCAAAAAGTGCTTTTCGTCCCTCTTTACATGAAATTTTGATTCTTGATACTAAAAAAAAAAGAAAGAAGATTACCTTTTTATTCTTTTTAAAAATTCCAAATTTTAATTTATCCAAGACTCACTTCTCAAATTATTTTCTAGGTTTAGAATTTAAAAATTGATAATTGATCAAAAAATAAAAAAGAAAGAGGTAATTTTCTTTTATTTTTAAACATCATCATTGTTCCTTGCCAAATCATATCTTATAAGATAAGAAGAAAAAAAAGCACAATGTACCCTATTGCACAAGGCTTCCGTCTTTGCGAGGGTAAGGGAAGAGTCATCAATATACATAGCCTTTCCTTTGTATTTTTTTTCACAAAGAAGCTATTTTGGCGACTCAAACCTGTGACATTCTGGTCACAAAGGAACAACCTTTACTAGTTGCTTCAAGGCTCTCCTCAAATCATATCTTATAAGATATGTTTTAATACATCAATAACCCTTTTAAAAATTGATTATTCCAGTAAATCAAACTCCCTTACTTTAATTTCAAAAATTAGAATAAAAAACACATTCCTAAAGAAAAAGAAAATCCATATAATCATATTAGAGATAAACTTTTATTGAGTTGGGAAAACAATATACAAAAAAAAAACTTAATACACTATCTTTTAAGTATATTTTAGGGGCTACAAATTTCAATGACAATCCACTAAATGTATATTACCATATGCATTATATCGGAAGGCTTAATTAGCCATTCAGTGAGTGTGAAATGTCTTTTCCTATGGGCATGGCATACTTTATGGAGTTTTTTTCTTTGTAATTTTAGTTACCCAGCAATCCAAATATGCACTAAACTTTGTCCCAATCAAGAACATCGTAGAATGGTGGAACATTGTATCTAAAATGCAACAAGTATTGAGTCTTCTACTATAAGTGTAAAACCCCGAATCTTTCCTTTCATTGACTATAAATTTTTATGTTTGATGAATAGTATTTTTGAATGAATAGTATTTTTAGGGGACCTAACCTCAAAATATTGAAGATTATCTGAAATAAGTATTAGAGTTTAATGATAATGAAACGGATTGAAAATAAGTTTGATAGGATGGATTTCGGGAGTTTCAAAAGTTTAGGACTAAAATGCCCTTTTTGGAAAGTAATAGGTATTAATGATTTTAAACAAATTCGAAAATTTTTAAAGCATCCACTCAATAAGTATTGACCCTAATTCTAGTATTTCATGGTCAATTTGATGATAAGACAATTATGGAATATTCTTGAGATTTGATTCGGTTACTTGGTGAATTAAATGCATTAAAGGGCAATTTGGTCTTTTTGTAGGCATTAAAGGACAATTTGGTCTTTTTGGTATTCATTAAAGTGCAATTTGGTCATTTTACATGGTGTTGGTCGAAGGATGAGTCGTTAGAAGAGAACCAATAGGAAGGTGTCATTTGAAATCCATGAAATGAGTATAAAAAGGCATAAAGTAAGACATTTAACTTCATTATTTAACATAACCGTGAGTGTTAAGAGAAAGTAAATGTGAGAGACCAAAAAACAAGTGAAAAGAAAAGAAGTAAGTGTAAAGGTAGGACAAGGAGAGAGGAAGAAGAGGGCTTTCATTGTTGATGGGTTTTGATGAAGATTTGAAGAGATCTTGATCAAGTAAAGTTATTAAACAAATACCCAAAAGATTAGAGGAAAAAGTGGTAAGTGTTCCTAACTTAAATTCCTAATTTTTGTGGGCTTTTAGTATGGGATGGATGTGTTTAAGATCAATGGTGCCTTGGTGTTATTTTGGTGTTTTTTTGCATGGAATTGATTGAATATGACAAGAGAGTAACGTGTAGTAGAATTCTATCTTAGGTTTGTTTAAACCAGTCCCAGTGTTTTGGCCATAAATAGGATTACAAACCTCCAAATTGGGTGATTCTAACTGAAACATAAGACACAGTAATAAAACTTCCTAGAAGAGACCCTGACCTAATTTTGGCTGAATCATGCTAGAATTTGAAATTGAAAATGATGATTTGATACTACCCTGTGTTGGAGCAGCTTGTGATGTTTGGCGCATGTTTCTTGATTTAGAACTTCAAATGGTCTTATTTTTAATGATATGGAAACTAGAGATATAGGGGAAAAAATTTATTGAAGACCTCAAAACCTAATGTGAACGTTTACTATGTGAAAATTTAGGAACAATTAAAGGTATGAATTCTAGACAGGGGTCATAACCGTGACTTATCATACATGATAGTGATATGGTGAATTAAATTTAGTGAGGTAGTGTTTTGAATAAATTGGTAAGTTAGAAAGGGTAAAATATGGTATTAAGTGACTTTTGAAGCTATATTTGGCAACAAAGAATAATAGGTTAGCTTACGGAAGTAAGCAGAAATACAATTAGTGTACGTGTTATGTGATTAAATACTAATATCAAATTCGATTAAACCGAATTTATAGTTTTAATGTCTCATTACGCATTGTAACGCTACCAAAATAACTAGACTAAACTATAGATAGCGATAAGTCTAGGTCGATCCCACAGGGATTAATATCAAATACTTTCCTAAATTATCTCTTTAAGCAAATAGGGGGATTTTCAATTTGAAACAAATTAAAAGCAAAATAAAATTGAATATATGAAAATAAATCAAATTAAACTGTAGCAAAATGATAAAGTCGATGAATAAATTGAACACCGATTCATTGGTTTTATCTCAGACTAAGCATAATTTCACAAATGTCATTGAGTTATTGTCTTTACTCCTTCTTTTAGACTATTGATTCCAGTTTTTCCTTAAGTTTTACTAAATTACAAAGAGCTTGTTAATTAACCCTAACTATCGGGAAACCTAGAACAAGCTCTCTAAGTTTATTCGGATAGCAGCATTACAATTAAGAAAATAGATCAATTTAAGTAATAATCATGCAAGCATGGACTATTTAACTTAAGCTATGTTATTTCTAACGATTCAGTACCATTAGTTGCTACAAACGATCTTCCACATGACTAATACGCATCACATTCAAGATTTAGCTACGGGTAGTCATAAAAATGATTCAATAGAGCATTAAAACCATCATTATCTAAATACCTAATCAATTCGTACAAAATAATGTAACAATCTGAAAAGAGAGTAGAAAATGATACACAACACTATACGCTTAATGTGCTCCTTGGCCTCGATTCCACCTCTGAATCGGCGTCAGGTGATTTAGCCTTCCATTTCCTTCTCCAATATCCACGAATCAGCTCCAATAGCCTCCATTCTAGTTGGAAAATGACGAGAAAATGATGAAGAGAGTGGTTTGTCCGCTATTGTCTAAGTTTCTCCTCCCATTTTCCAGTAGCCAAACTCTCCATTCACTCTTGGTTTTTCGCCCTCCTTTCAACTGAAACTTCCTATTCTTTTCTTATTCAACAGTTATATTGTTCTCCACTCACACACACCAGCCCCATTCTCATATTTTAGATCCACTTCACTAATAACAAGAAGAAGAAAAGAAAGAAAAATTCAGAGAGAAGAAGACAGAAAGATGTAATTTTTATGATAAAACTTTCATGTCTTTCCTTCATTCACTTGTCTGCCTTTAAATCTTCCTAAATTTATGAAACTCTCATAGCTACAAACAAGGAATTAAAACTGATCACGTTGGTGGATCTTCCACTTACAGCATAACAAGAATTAAAAGTGAAAGGAACATCTAGCTACTACTTCTAGAGCTGGCACACGATGAGGAAGTTGTTGATTAATAGTGGTAACTGAAATAGAAACAACTTGGCTGTTGAGACCAAGTCAATGCAGTTAAGGAAAATAAGGCATTTTCTCATATTCATTACACGTTTGGCACACATGTACTGGACACATGAATATTCTGCTATCAGTCCATCTGCCCTGCAAGGTTCTTGTCCTCAAGGAAAAAAGTTGGGTACGCCTTTGAAAACCGCCTGAAATTTTTCCACGTTGCATCTACTTCCGAAGTGCCAACTTACTTAACAAGAACTTCAGTCACTGGTCTATATTGTCCTTTATAGGTAACACGCTTCTCCAATATCTTCTCATGAGCGAGTAACATTAGGGAATCATCAGTAATAGGGGGCAAAGTAGAGACGGGCGATGGTCTATCACCAAGATGTTTCCGCAAAAGGCTGACATGAAACACATTATGTATCTGGCATCTTCAGGTAGACAAAGACAATAAGCAATAGAATTGATCTTCTCCAAAATTTCAAATGGTCCATAGAAGCAAGGGGAGAGTTTAAGAGAGCTGCGAAAAGCAACTGAAGTCTATCTATAGGGCTATAACTTTAAGTACACATAATCACCCACCTAGAACTCCACTTCTCTTTTGTGTTTATCAGCTTGTACTTTCATTTGCTCCTGGGCTAACTGCAAGTTCCTTTTTAAATCACAAAGGACAATGATGTAGTTTTTGAGATAAGCATCCACAGCAGCCACCTGCATTGTGCCTGGATCATATTGACTTATGGTAGACAGCGGCCTCCCATACACTACTTCAAAAGGAGATATTTTTGTAACTGAATGCTCACTCATATTATAAATCAATTCAACCCAAGGTAGCCATTCACTCCATTTCCGCTGCTGTTTCCCTGCAAAACATCGCAAATATTATTCCAAAATCTTGTTAAAGGCTTCGATTTTTCCGTCACTTTGGGGGTGATAACTGGAGCTCATCTTGAGTTCAGTGCCATGCAATTTAAATAATTGAGACTAGAATAGACTTACAAAAACCTTGTCACAATCACTAACGATGGATCGTGGAATCCCGTGGAGTTTGACGATGTGGTTGATGAATTCTGCAGCAATAGTGATGGCCGTAAAAGGATGACACAACAGAACCAGGTGACAGTATTTAGAGAGACGATCAACCACCACTAGTATGACTATATAACCATGGGATGGAGGCAGTCCCTCAATAAAATCCATTGATATATCCTTCCAAAATGTTTCCAGAATGGGAAGAGGATGCATGATTCCTACAGGCTTCAATGTTTCATATTTATTCTACTGACAGATAACACAAGTCTGAATAAACTCCTTCACCATTCCATTCAGTCCTGGCCATTGGCAAGTTTGATGGATTTTTTAGACAGTCTTTTCATACTCGAAATGCCATCCTAATGGTAAAGAATGAAATTCTTTTAAGACCAAAGGAATTAAAAAGCTACGAGGACTCAGGAAAATTTTTCCATTCAAAAAATAAACACCATCTTTCACCTGGAAATCTCCTACAGTGGATTTTATTAAGAGATGTTTTTATAGAATGAATCCTCTCTAACTTCTGCTTATAATTTCTTCCACCAGTCAACTATTGGTAGGGATATAGTAGTCATCTGGAGTTCTCCCAAGCAAGATAAAGCATCTGGACCTTGGTTCTCTTGACCCCTCCGATATTCTATTTTATAATCATATCCCATAAGTTTCGATATCCACCTTGCTTGAGCAGGAGTAGTGATTCGTTGCTCTAAGAGATACTTGAGATTTTTCTGATCCGTTCGAACAATGAATGGTCGACTACAGAGATTAGGACGCCATTTTCAGATCGCCCTCACGATTGCCAACATCTCTTTCTCATATGTGGAAAGGTTCAATGCGACTCCTTTTAATGCTTCGCTGTAATAGGCTACTGCTATTTGATTTTGTGACAAGATAGCTCCTATCCCTGTGCCATTTGCATCACTTTCAACAACAAATTGTTGAGTGAAGTCTAGTAGAGCTAAAATAGGAGGAGATGACAATGCCTCCTTAAGTAGAATGCCTTCGCTACTTCTGTATTCCAAGAAAAACCATCCTTAGTCAATAATTGAGCGAGAGGAGTAGCTATACCTCTAAAATTTCTGATGAATTTTCTGTAATAGCTGGCAAGCCCGAGGAAGCCTCGCACACTCTTTTGCTTTGTAGGTTATGGCCAATCCTTAACAACTACAATTTTCTTAGGGTCTACCACTACTTCCTGCTTTGAAATCAAATGACCCAAATATTCCACCTTTGTGACTCCAAATCTGCATTTTGTTAGCTTTGCAAATAACTGATGAGAAGCGAGAGTTTGTAAAACGATTTCCAATTGATTTACATGTTCTTGCCAATTCCTACTGTACACAAGAATGTCATCAACGAAAATAAGAATAAACTTTCGTAAATAAGGGTGGAAGATCTCGTTCATCAGAGCTTGAAACGTTGCCGAAGCATTGGTGAGTCCGAATGGCATAACGACGAATTCGTAGTGACCTTCATGCGTTCTAAAGGTTGTTTTGTGTATATCTTCTTCCTTGACACGGATTTGGTGGTAGCCTGGTTGCAAATCTAATTTAGAGTAAACCTCAGAGCCATGTAGTTCATCCAAAAGTTCGTCAATGACAGGAATCCGAAATCTGTCCTTCACCATTACTTCATTCAAAGCCCTGTAATCAATACAAAATCTCCAACTTTTGTCAAAATTTTTGACTAACAAAACAGGTGATGAGAATGGACTCCTACTAGGATGTATCAATCCTGATGAAAGCAATTCATGAACCATTTTTTCAATCTCGTTTTTTTGATAAAAAGGATAGCGGTAAGGTCTTACTAAGATTGGTTTACTGTTAGGTAGAAGCAGACTGTGGTGATCTTGTGCACGTTTTAGTGGTAGAGTCGTAAGCTAGGCAAACATATGGTGGTATCTTGTGAGAACTTGTTGTATCTCTGGGTGAGATTTTGAGGTAGGGGCACTTTTTGAGGCTTCAATCTACAAGAAAAATGTGGGTCCATATGTCATGTGAAGTTCTTTTCTCTTTAGCGGCTCTAATTCTCCCCTTTTGATGCCGTGAAAAGTGTGAAGCTGGTCTCCCTTCTTTTTGGTCATGGTCAAATTGGCATAATCCGTCTTTACAAGTCCCAGAGTGGCCAACCATTGAACTCCCAAAACAATCGGGCATGCTGCAACTGGAAGAACATAAAAATCTACCAAAGTGTGATATCCTTGAATGATCAAAGAAAGGTTGAGACATCTTCCATGACAAATCATCTTTTCTTTAAGCAATAGTAATTTGAAGTGGATGATCTTAGGTTACCATTAAGTCACATAAGTCCACCAAATTCTGGTCCATGAAGTTGTCAGTACTACCACAATCAATTAGAATCCCTGCATCACATCCTTTCAAGTTCCCTTGCAATCATAAGGTTTAAGGGTGATCTGTTCTGCCATCACATGCAACGATATATCCGGAACTATATCAGTAATTTCTATATTTTTGATCTCCTCTGTTTCAGACTCCAAAATGTCCTCAATGGTGAAAAGTTGAGGCTTCTAGTAGCGGTGGCCTGGATTGTATCGCTCGTTATATTAATAGCACAATCTCTTATCTCTTCGCTCTTTTGCTTCTTGACTCGAGATCCTGCAAAAAGAAGTTTGATTGTTAGCAGTTTTGGTTGTGGGTGGAGGTCTCAGAATTCTTGGTTGCACGCTGCTCTTGTTGTTCCAAGTGAGTCGATTGCTATTTAATTATATTTTTCTTTTGCAAGTTCAGCTTCTCTTCAACCAATTTTGCTACTCCAATGGCATCAATCAATCGTCGCGGTTGTTTAATCTTCACGTCTAACCGAATCTCATCTTTGAGCCTTGCAATGAAACATCCCACCAAAAAGGATTAGGGTAAGTCATCAATACTATGAGAAAGTTTCTCGAATTCTTCCTGATAAGTGACAACAGTAGAGGTTTGTTTAAGTCGAGTGATTGCTTCTGAAGGATCTTCGTAATCAGTCGGTCCAAATCTGATAAGAAGTGCTTTGGTAAATTCCTCCCATATCACGGGGCCTTGAAAATTTTCACACCATTGGTGCCATTGCAAGGCAATTCCCTCCAAATGAAATGATGCGAGGTTGACTTGATGTTCAACTGTAATTCCTTCGAATTTGAAATACTGCTCTGCTTTGTACACCCACCCCTGTGCATCTGTACCATCGAACTTTGAAAACTGAAGCTTGAGATTGTGTTCGTTGTGAGCAGGTAAAGTGTTTTGGAGAGAGGTGTTCCCTTGGTGAGAGTTATTGTCGTTGCCAAAAGGATTTTCATTTTTGTTTTCATGACTTTGACGAGAGTTCTACTAAGAAACCTCTATACTTTGAACTTTTGAGAGCAGAGTTTGCATGGTTGAATGAATTTGATCAAACATGGATTCATGCCTACCAAGTGCTTCTTGTACCTCGTTTCAAAACTCAACATTAGACTGCTTTCGTGTTCCCATCGGAGCCAACCTGGCTCTGATACCAATGATAACAAGAAGTAGAAAAGAAAGAAATATTTAGAGAGAAGAAGACAGAAAGATGTAATTTTTGGGATAAAACTTTCATGCCTTTCCTTCATTCACTTGGTTGCCTTTAAATAAAAATAACTTCCTAAATTTGTGGAACTCCCACAGCTACAAACAAGGAATTAAAACTGATCACGTTGGTGGATCTCCCACCTATAGCATAACAGGAACTAAAAGTGACAGAAACATCTAGCTACTACTTCCAGAGCTGGCACACGATGAGGAAGTTGTTGATTATTAGTGGTAACTGAAATAGAAACAACTTGGTTGTTGAGACCAATTCAATGCAGTTAAGGAAAACAAGCCATTTTCTCATGTTCATTACACGTTTGGCACACATGTATTGGACATGTGAATATTCTGCTATCATTCACTCACTCACACCAGCTCCACTTATGTATATTCAGCCTCCACTAACACATATTTAGCATATACTTAACGTTGTTTCAGCTCCTTTTCTAACTCACCACCTACACACCAGCCCCACTCATGTTCTTACCTAGGTTGTGTTGAGTTTTTAGACAGTTTCTGCCACCTTTCTTCACTCCCAGGCAACGTTTTCTTCCTAGAAAAAGATGAAATGTTGGACCCTATTTCCGGAGCCTAAGATGTTGGGCCTCGTTCCCGAAGCCCAACTATCCGGAGTCAAAAAGCATGAGCGGGTTTCCTTGTAGGGTTTTTTCATTGAACCCTTACTTCCTTTCCATAAATATTTTTGAATTCAACATCAAAGGCTATCAATTTTTGTGCAAAGGTATAAAAAGGTGTTAGGAATCCATTGCTTCAAGAATCACTTCATTTGGAGGTCGGATGATGTAGTTATGGCCAAAAAATCCAACATCATTATGTCCTTAATTATTTTGTACCTGTCTTGGCGCAATTATCATAACTTTCAGTGACAATTTCAGATTGATGTTGTTTTTGGATGGTTTGAAATAAGACTTCAGTATCTACAACTTTCATGAAGATCTCGAAGCGAGATTCTGCTTCTAAAAGGGTCAAAATTGCGATTTATTGTAGTAGATCAAATACATCAACAGTTAAACACATATCAAATTCCCCCACACTTAGCTTTTGATTGTCATCGGGCAAATTGTCAAAATCAAAATCACAAACTAACATTTTTACTCATTTTCCAAATCTTCTAAGAATAGGTAATCATAACTAAAGATTAATGAATTTTAAAACCTATAGCAATAACTCAACATTCAAAGCTCCTACTCATGATCAATTAACATTTATTACCCTTAGAAACTGAGTAATATAGAGGTAGACGTGGACAAAAGGTATTTAAACAAGACATTTCCATGGGCACACTCAAATACCATTCATGATTACAACAATCCATAACTTTGTATATTATTTCATTTCTCCATCACTAAAAGTCACATTCATAATCATGAATCAAAGGACTTTTTAGGGTTTTAATGTGAACTAAGGTAAGGTGGGATGTATTTTGGTTAATGTAGTTTGAAATCCATTAAACTAGTGAAGCAAAAGTAACACTTAATGAAAAATCAAACGCACAAGTTACAATTTATCTATAACTGGGCACCGTCACTTATGAATAATGCCCCAATTATGTTTCACAACTCAATTCAGCTCTCATATCATAAACCATATGACCATAACACAATGACTTGCTCCATCCAATATAACATCCTCTTCATATGCCATATACTCAAACACTCAACCAATACAACTTAAGGAGGATAAACTATTAATCAATAACTTTTCACAACAAGTGCATTGCCTCCTTCATACTTTTGATTTAAACATTTTTTTCTTTTCTTTTTATTTTTCTAAATATAAAATTGAAAGAGGCTACATCAACATAGGATTCATAATATGTCATTTTAACAAATTTAACCAACCAATATGTAAGCATACCCCCACACTTAGACTTTTACACAATCACATTCATCAAGAATTAACAAATGCTCTAGTAGCTTTAAAGCTTGGGTAGAACATTTGATTAGGTGGATGTAATGTGGTTTATACAAAAGAAAAGGTTAATACAACTCAAAAGGGGTTAGCAAGGGAAATTCATATCCTCCTTAGAAACTTCCATGATTTCATTTAGTAACTCAAGATCCTTTGCTCTTCCAATACTTATTGAATTTTCATACTCCAAATTCATAATTGACATCATTGAAGTTTTCATCTCTATTGAATTTTATAACAATAGAATTGGATGAAGTAGTCATTTATTAAAGTCTTTCATGATACATTCACTATTTGATTGTTATTATTTCCAAATTATTTGATGCAGCTTTCTAAACTGAAACTTAAATTGTTTTCTTAATTACATTTCAAATCAAAAGATTACTAAGTTTCAAATCATTATCCATATAATCACTGATTAATAACTAACCATTCTATTTAGACATATT
>JANIHZ010132934.1:0-11811 GCA_027478365.1 Erythroxylum rufum
CTCTTCATGATTTGTTACATGAAACATGTTTGATGATAGTTAAAGGTCAAATGATCATTAAATGGTAATATGTATATGCTGAAACGTGAATGAGGAAACCTGGGTTCGTTCATCTCTTACTTTTACACATATGATGATGATTAATATTTCATAAGTCGTTGTTGAGATGATTTGAGTTAGAACGATCATTAAAGATGGGTAAGAAAAAGTGCAGAAAATTTTTGATAAATAAATGGAGGGGTTGTAAGTTCTATTTTCTTGATGTATTAACGTGGATATTTTCAAGTATTATATAGATGAGTTAAAATGAGTTTGGTGCTAATGAAAAAGGTAGTATTATGGTGTTTTGAAATGGGAAGAATTAAGGCGATAGTTAGAGGTTGAAAGATCCTGAAAGGGTGATGAGAATAAGCTGATATGTAAAACTTAGGTAAGTTTCATCTGTCACGATCATTCACAAGCATGAAGAAGCACGATCATGATAGAAAGGGAACCTCAAAGGAGTTGCACGATCAGACAGAGAAGAACCCTCAGGGAGGTTGCACGATCATGTAGACGCATGATTGTAACAGAGAGGAGAAATCAGGCAGTGCAAGATCGTGACAGAAGGGAGACATCAGGTAGTGCACAATCATGCCCAAGCACGATCATGATAGAGAGGAATCAGCAGGCAATGCATGATCGTGCACAAGCACAATTAGGACAGTGAGAGTGTAATGTTGTTTGGCAGTTTTCGACACCCTTCACTCTTTTAACCACAACTTCTTCTCCGAACCTCTGATTGACTTGAAATTTGAACCATGAACTCTTCAAATGTTGAATTTCCTCCCTACCAAATTTAATGGTCATCTGAATTCATTAGGAAAGTATTGATAATGATTGATTGATGAGTTTAGGATGAAAATGATGAAGTGTGCTGGAATTTATTGAATGGATTGTTTTCACTGAATAGGCATATGTATTTTTTCCATATCTTGATCTATAGATATCCAAATGGAATGATTTTAAGTTTATGTTATACTAGATACATATGTCTACAAGTTTCATGAAGGAATAGAATTTTAATTCTGTCTCTAAGAATTTCAAATTCTGGTATGAATTTGAGAATTGTGTACTATCATGGTGTGAGAATAGTCTAAATTATATTGTGTATAACTTGTAAAATACTAAACCGAATCATATGAACTTTAGTTCATTAGAAACTTAATACATAGGAACATTTTTTTAGAAGAATGTGTTGCTTAAATAGCTCAATTTCCTTGTCAAAATGGCCATGTAAAATTAACCCGAAAATCTGTTTTGAGAAAAACTGGAATGATTGATTGATGATGTTATAACCCAGTGAATAAATTGTTGATATCAAAGTACCAAAGGCATGAGTATAATGGTAATGAAGATGTTTATATGATAGTAGTTATGATTCAAAAGAGTAGAGTAATATGTGTTAAGTAAAGGTGAATGAGAATTGGATATTATGAGAGCATATTCTGTTAGAAAAGAAATGACGAGTAATTGAATTATGATATCAGCATAACCAAGTGTTCTTAAGGTGTAAACCTAAGAATAAGCTAGACATATACAAATGATAAAGTTTGATTAATCTAGAGACTTTATTAAGGAAACATACCCAGAATAGTCAAATTGAGCATGCATTATACATTACACCTATACATAAGTGTACGATTAAATGTTTATGTGATTGTGCAATCAATAACGTGTGTGCAATATGCATAATACATAATGTTGATATGCAGGATAAAACATCTGAATCCAGACATTTCTGGATCATGAAAGCTAATGCTAATATTGGACCTCATTTCTGAAGTCCAACTCTTTAGGAATCATAAAATGTGATCTTTATTACTCTGTATTTTCGGAGCCCAACTCTTGCTCTGATACCATAAGATGTAGGACCTCGTTTTTGAAGCCCCAACATATAGAATCATAAAATATGAGCTTATTTTAGCTCTATGTCTCTGGTTTATTTGAAAAAAAAAACCATCTCATTCGAAGCTCTATCGATCAAGATATGATTAAAATACCGAAGTATGTTCAGTAACATAACCAATTCATGCTCTTCCAACCGATTCCCTTACTTTCTTTCCATCAATATTTTTCCAATCAACACCAAAGGCTATCACATTTTATGTAGAGATATAGAAATGTGTTAGGAATCAATTGGTTCAAGAATCACTTCATTTCGTGGTCGGATGATGAAGTTATGGCCAAAAGAATCAAACATGATTATGTCCTCGATCATATTGTACCTGTCTTGGGACAATTCTCATAACTTTCACTAAAGATGTTGGATTAAGATCATTCTAGGACGGTTTCAAAGAGAACTTCAAGATCTAAAACTTTTATGAAGACACTAAAGAGAGATTCTACCATTTACAGGGTCAAAAACATGAATTTATTAAAGCCTAACGAATATACACGGGGCTGGGGGCCTTTCCAGACCCAAGACGGTCCGTTTAATGGACCTAAAGTCCGTCTAATGGACATAGGTGATACCTAAACCCCTCCAAAGCCTTTCCAATGGTTCCTACATCCATTCTAACATCACTTTCACTCATAATCTTTCTGAATTCAACTTTTCTAGTGTAATATCACTTATTAACAATTCAAACACCAAATTGATCTCATAAAACTCTCAAATCTCAACTCATTTGATTCATCACATTTAACTACATTTCATCATTTACTATAGCTATCCTAATATACATCCTATGCAGCATCACCAACTTATAAAGGTCATATCTCTCAGCTCCGATATCTAAAAATTTCATACTTTATATTGTTGGAAAGCTAGAAAGACAAGCTACAACTTCCAAGAAGACAACTTTGTCTAATTCAGCCTAGATTAATACATTTTTTCCCCTGAAGTCAGAACACAATTCCTACCCCTTTGAAAAGCTAAAAAATGCAATGTAAAGACTTGGACAAAACACTAACATATTTCATTAATATCAAAAGATAACAGTTTTATAAGGCTTTAATAGGCATTTCAAGCCACAATAAATCATAATCAAAAATACAAAGTTTACGTAAACTAGAATTGCTCAAAATGCGACTAAAGCCTTGTTTTACAAAACTAGCTTAAAATACAAAAACAGTGTAAAAGTGGAGTGATGCTTTGACTCTTGGTTACTCGATCTCATACTCTTCACCTGAAGATGGGACAAAAATGGAGGGGTTAGCTTAAAGCTCATGGTTAACAATTTTATAACTAGTAACAAGCAAAACCATTGAAATATTCATTTCCATTGTAAAAATTCACATTGAATCATAAAGCACATATTTCTCAAATTCTCAACCAAATTCACAATAATGCAAATCATGTATACATCAATTTTGTCAACATATCTTGAGCACATAAGCACATCAAAATGGTTTGGGTGATCCAAAAATAGAACGTACTACACATTTCCACATAATGGTCCTGTGTAGCCATCAACAGAACGTACTATCACAATCCCACTTAATGGTCTTGCGTAGCTATGAAATTAGGGGAGCCCATGAAGGAGCTCCATACCACTAGCAGGTAGGCGGGAGAAGCCTTTTGTTAAAGTGCACTTGACTTAACTTAGGAGACCACCACAAAACATCATGCATTTCATATCTTGTAAACCTATTGCCTAAAATGGCACATTTCCAAAACTTAATTTCGTAACCATAATATTTTTTCAAAAACCAATAATCTTTCAAAATGATTTCCACCATTCATTTCATAAACCAATAACACAATTCATATACAAACATGTAGCACATTCTTAAAGCATTTAAAAAGCAATAAATGCACATGAATAAAGTAGTTGAAAATCATTTATTTTCATTTCTTTAAAGGTACATTAATGGCTTATTACTTAATTATAAAAATGTAACCCACCTTAAATTTCCTTGCTTATAACTTGCTCAAATGTGCCTCTCCTCTTGGCTTACTTGATTTCCTTAAACAATAACCAAAATTCTATTCAATTTGGTTCAGAAATCGGAAAGTTATACCTCAAACATTCTCTAATTGTTCTTATACTGAAACAATATTCTATACTCAACTCCCATCCAAAAATTGCAATTATTAGAGACTGAATTAAAACTCAATTTCTTCAAAAAATTTGTATCCCTATATCTCTAGTTTACTCTAAATTAAAAATCACTCCATTTGGGTAACTACAGAAAAAGTTATGCCCAAAATACTAAAGTATGCTTTGTGTAGGAAAGTTCGACTTCGCTGCGGCGAACTTTCACAAAAACATACGAATTTCCAGCCCTCTCATCCCATTTTCCAGATTTCAACCTCCCACCTTTCACATATAACCCATCTTGAACCTAAACCATCTTTTCTACTTAATTTGAACTTCATTTCAACTCAATAACATTCACAAACCAATTCATAATCTCTATTTGATCATTAACCAGAAAAATTACAACATTTACATATACCATTCATCAACAACTTCCTACACATATTCAACTTCATTTTCATTTCTAACTATTACTAAATATGGTTCATCCAACAAATCAAGAATGATTGATGCTTATACTTACTTGTTTAACTTCAATGTCTTCAAACTCTTCAAGATCTCGAAAAAAAACCCTAGCTTCCTTATTTTCTTCTTCTTCTTTTCTCTCCCACGAAATTCTCTCTCTCTTCTCACTCACGTTTCTTTCTTCTTAAAAAATGCAAGACAACAATTTTCTTTCCAATTATGCCCCTTAATGAATGTGAATTGTCCATTTTTCCCATTACTTTAATGCTTATGGCTTTAAAACTTAAGTGTCTTTCCAATTTTGCCCTTGAATACTCTTGCTACCTTAATTCAACTAACCTTGAAATAAATTCTACTAACATAGACATAATTATTAACTCCCAAAAAAATTTATTCTATCAAAACCTCATACTTAATAGAAATCACGCTTAATTCAATAATAGAGAAGTTCGGGGGCCAACATTTCTCCCCCTCTTAAAAGAAATTTCGTCCTCGAAATTCTTATCTGATTGATCAGGAAGCTAGGATGTTCCTCCATTTCCCATTTGACTTCATCCTTCGTATAATTTATTTCAAATGACCATAGTCAATAGACTCACTTGGTCTTTCAATCCCTTATAAGGCCATTCCCTTTCTTAACTAGTTCCTCATTATGTTTCAGATTACTCACAATTTTTTTTGCACTTCCTATGTCGATAACACCAGTATCATATCATATCAATATTTCTTAACATACTCACATACATCACAGTACGAATCTAAGACATCTTTTAATTAGTAGCACTAACTCATAATAATTTCATACAAACCAATTCATATCGAGCTTAGCTAGTCCTTTTCCCTAACCTAAGCACACCTTGGCAAGGTGATACTCTCAGAGACAATTTATTTTTCACTTAATAATTCACATCACTATAGTGTTAATACACTTAACTGTTATGTTCATCTCACTTTACTCCATACCTTCGGTGCTGATCCACCTACTCCTTTATCTTTTTTTTTTGAATCACTTGATTTCTATTACAGATTCATTTCACTCCTCAATAATATCCTTTGAATCAATCTTAGCCTTCAATCATTTTAGGCCTTATTCATTTTAAATGTAAGGGCAGACAACTCCTTTTTGTCGTATAATGCCCCGTACAATATTCTAATGACATCACTGCGATAATGATTGTTATGCTTCAAGTCAATCAAAGCTATCCATTGAGAAGGAACTCCAAACATATAAGCTTTAAGCATGTCTATAACTGTCAAGACTGTTGGCAACTCACAGGTGTGGTCATTTGCTTTTACCTCTTTAGCCATCAAATGCTATCTCGACGTATTCCTACTAAGATGTATATCATAGGTTATTATTTATGCTTATCTAACAATCTCTTTGCCCAATCATCTTTATCGATACACATACTTCTTATTTCAATCACAAAGTATCATTTTGCCTATTCGATCTCAAAATTCGTACTCATTTCCAATTTCTTAGTAAGATTCACAATTTTTGAATCTTCAATTTGGTCTTTGTTCATGTGAAACTGATCTAAATTTTCAGTGTAGCTAATAATGCTTCATTTTGCCCCAAATTCAACTCTATCTTGCACTCTTTATTACACTAGATTTGGTAACCTCAATATCTAAATTTGTGATTCATTGCTATTGAATTTTCTATTCAATACATCTGATTACAACATTAGCTCTACCAGTATAGTACTCATTTGTACAATCATAATCCTTCAAATTACTCGATATATTGTCTCAGTCTCATAATCAATTATCTCAACTCAATAATTACCTCAAAGTTTAATGATCTATATATTTATATATATCCAAGATGTTTCTGTACATATAATGTCTCCAACTTTCAAGCAATCACTATTGTAGCAAGTTTCAATTCATATATCAATTAATCAACCCATGAGGTTTCAATTGTCTCCATGCATATGAAATCACTTTATTATGTTGCATTGGATTTTTATCCTAAACTCTTATACAACATCATTGTATATTATAAAATCTCCAAATCCAGACAATATAATTAAATTGGTGTTATAATTCCTCAAAATTCTCTTTACTTTCTTTACTCATATGATTTACATGTTTTTCCTTAAGTATTCAAAATATTCTTCCCAACTTTTCAAATAAAGTTAATATTTCATCAAATTTTGCTTGGATTGCTTTAATCTTTAATATCATTGTATTGTTGGGACATTTATTAACTCAAGCAAATATTTCCAAAGCTCCATATGCCCATGATTAGTTATCATAATTCCTTAAATAACTAATTCCTCAATGAGGTAACACTGTCTCACCTTATTTTCAATTTCCCAATTGACTTCCTTTCTCGAATATTTTTCTCAATTCATTCAATTTCCTATGATTTTACATTGACTTATTCTACTGTTTGCTCATCCATACTAATTTCTCCACACGTTTCAATTTATTTTCAATCTTAACTTCCTGTGTTTTTAACACATTCATCAGGTCAAATTTTTATTTCCCGAACATATTGACATAAAATATAACGTGAACCTATATACTCCTCATATTAGCAATCAATGTCTCCTTAAATTCAGGAATCCACTCACATGGTTGGTTACTTTACATCAAACAAAATACATACATTCTCAGTAGCATATTCTACCTCTTACGCTTGAGTCTTCGTTAGGAATAGGACTCCAAAATTTACTTTTGATTCATTAATTATCATTCATTCCTCAAAATGGAACATTTATTTCACGCGACATGATTCAATAAAACATCTCTATCTTAAAAAGACTTCTTACCTCAATCATCTACATTGTTTCCATAATCTTTATCAATCAACTATGTTCATCAAAGTTGTTTCAACCATTCTTACTACCTCAATAAGATCAATTTCGACTGTTCATAATATTTCAATAATTTCAATTTCTGTGACACTGTACATAATCAAAAGATTCTTTATAATAAAACTCAATAAAATAAGAGGCATATTCGTTTAGTCTTATATTTTTGTATGTACTATCAAGATCATTACATCTTATATACAAAAGCAATTTCGACAGGTTACCAATTTATATCCATATGTACTTTCTTAATCAATTTAGAATTATAGACGCGTAGCCATCTTGAAATTCTGATCTCAAATTCACTAACACAATCTTATACCAGATCATAACTCTTATCACAGTAATTAAACAATCATTTTAAATTCTAAGTTCAACCTTTCAATTCCACACCTTAAATCTTGTCATTTCCACTTATGTCTCTATTTCTTCTAAGTCAATTCATGAAAATATTTTCACATCCATATCAATTCATGTACATATCCACAACAAAATTCTGTCACTATATTCACTGACATAATCACAAATACTGAATCCATTTCTAACATATCGGACTACGCAATATTTCTTATTTCTAAATATCCACAAACTTTCATTTTCTTAAATCATGAAACGCCCATGTAAGATACTAAACCTGGAGTGCTCTAATACCATAATTGTTGAACCCTGTTTCGGAGACCAACTTGTAGGTCATACAAACATGGGCGTATTACCCTATATGGTTATTTCAATGAACCCTCATTAGCCATCGTTTGTTCACTGTCATTCTCATACCATTCCAAAAATTTTCCTATTTGATCAATTGATAAACGATAATCCATTCTTATGATTATGTCCTCAATCATATTGTACCTGTCAAATTTCTCTGGGAGTGACGACAGGTTCGGCAAACTAATGTGTGCAAGAATTTCCAAATACCCTTCAGGTGAAGTTTGTCGCGACAAACTTTTGGCTTCACCGGGCGAAGTCACCAAATCAAACAAAAAAAGACCTCTCGGACAATTACACCGCTACGAAAGTCTTGGCTTCGCCACAACAAAGTTGACAAAAATCACACCAAAATATCCTTACATCTATCCTAACTTTACCTTCACTCTTAATTGTCCCAATTTCACTTCCTCTAATGCAACATCATTTCATGACAATTCATCTACCAACATTATTTCATTAAACTCTCTAATCTCTACTCATTTAATTCATTCCTTACAACTAATTCTCATTCTTCACAATTTCCTATCTTTATTTTCCATAACATCTCACTTATATATCAACAATTCATATTCAAAATTCATCATCTCAAATTGATAACTTCTTCAAGTATACCTAATTTCAACTCAACCTTATCCTTATTCAAATTCATATTTCCACTCAACATCATCCATACATAATTCATAATTCATTAACATCAAAAGATAAGAGTTTTTATAAAGTTGTAATGGCATTTCAAACCACAATACATCAATGTCTCAAAATCCTAAAATACATAAGATACTTGAACTAATAATACTTGAAATGCAACTAAAACCTGATGGTTACAAAATCTAGCTTAAAATACAAAAATATGCAACTTGGAGTGATGCCTTGCCTCTCTTTCATTCCATCTCTTGCTCATCACCTGGAGGTAGGAACGGAATGGAGGTAAGCTTAAAGCTCGTGAGTAACAGTTTTATAATCGAGAAATAAGTAAAAACTATTTACAAAACTCATTACAGTTTCATAACCATAGTAATTTCACAGTAAAAATCATCAAACACTTATTTCTCAAAATTCTCAATTTATCAACCAATTCATGAGCAATTATAAATCATGTATTCATCAAACTTGTCAAACACTTGTACACACATAAGCGCATCAGAATAGCTTGGGAGGTCTATAAACAAAACGAACTAACACATTCCCATTTAATGATCTTGTGTAGTCGTGAACAGAGCGAATTAACACAATCCCACATAGTGGTTTTGTGTGGTCGTAAACATGAGGGAGTCCTTGAAGGAGCTCCATGCCACTAAAGGGCAGACGGGAGAAGCCTTTAGTCGAAGTGCACTTGACATACACAATGGACCAAACCAAACCCATATAACATGTTTTTCATAACTTGCAAATTTGTTGCCTAAAATGACACATTTTCGAAACTTGATTTCATAACCATAGTA
The DNA here is from genome assembly GCA_027478365.1 of Erythroxylum rufum. NCBI lineage: Eukaryota > Viridiplantae > Streptophyta > Magnoliopsida > Malpighiales > Erythroxylaceae > Erythroxylum > Erythroxylum rufum. The sequence goes on from JANIHZ010132934.1 coordinate 9,466, forward strand.
TCTTTTCAAAAATCCTTTTCACATTCTTTTCATACATCATCAACACAAAAATCACATTCCAACCACATAACACTTTCTCAAAGCATTCAAAGAGAAATAAATGCACATTCATAAAATAGTTGAAATCATTTATTTCTTCATTTGAAAAAAAACATTAATGGCCTATTACTTAATTATAAAAATGTAACCTACCTTGATTTCCTTGCTTATAAACTTGCTCAAAAGTGCCTCTCATCTTGCTTCTCTTGTCTTTCTTGATTTTCTTCAACAAAGGCTAAATCTCATTCAATAGGAATTCAAATTGAAAACCAACAAAGCATACCCTGTTGGAACCCGAACCTTTCTTGAAAGTTAGAACTACTAAATGAGAAATTATTCACGCAAAGAAGAGGAGAATTTATGAAATTGAAAAGAAATAGAGAAGATGGTTTGGATACAAGATGGATTTTATGTGAAATATTGGAAGTTAAAAGCTGAAAAATGTAGTTGAACATGTGCATTGAGCATGCTCTGGTGTTTTAACCATAACTTAATCTTTAGTTATTCGAATGAGATGATTCTTGATTTAGAGTAAACTAAGAATATAAGGCTACAAATTGTACGATAAAATTGAGTTCTAATTCAGTCTTTAACAATGTCAATTTTAGGATGGAATTTGAGCACAGAATAATGTTTTAGTATAAGAACAGTCTGAAAGTGTTTGGGGTATAGCTTTTAGACCAAGGAACCAAATTGAATGATTTTAATTTCATTAGAAAATTAAGACAATGAGGAACATTTCTCCATAAGAAAGTGCAATCAAATTCCTTCAATTGCAAGATTAGAAAAGGTTTTGATTTTCGGAAGGAGTTAAGCATGATTTAAATAAATTTTGAGGTCATAATAGAGTATTTTTATGGAATTAATGAGCATGTTAATGGGAGTTAATTAGCATGTTAATTTGAGTAAGATCATATGGCATAAGTTTATTGAATTAAGGTAGTAAGATTTCATGAGGGGCAAATTGGGAAGACCACTTAAGTTTTTAAGTTATAAGGCTATTATGTAAGGGTAGAAGCGTCTTTGTGCATTCATTAATGGCATTATGGTAAATAAGACATGTGGGTTTGCTTATAAGGAAGAGTGGTGCACGAAATTGAGAGGAAAATGACAAGAAAAGAGAGAAATAAGAGGGAGATCGTGGAGAAGAGGAGAGAAGAAGGAAATCCATGCTAGGGTTGGATTTTTCTAAGCATTCAAGATGGATTTGAAGTTTATTCATGAAGGAAAAAGATGGAAGAAGATGAGAGCTTCCATATGAGCCAAGAAAATCTTCATTTGGGGAAGATCCAAGGTAAGGGGGTTTTTTAATCTTTGGATTTTGTTGAGGGTTTTGGTTTAGATAGCTTAGGAAATGTGTGGGTTTAAGTTTCTAAGGTCAATTTTGGTGATTAAGTTCTTAGGGTTTTTCCAATTGAAATCACTATTTGATTTGGAGATTTTGCCAATGATCAAGGGGATTGAGGCAAGAGGAATCAAGAAAAGACAAGGGGAGGCAATTTGAGTCAATTATAAGCAAGGAACTACAAGGTGGGTTTCATGTTTATAATTGATTAATGAGCCATTGATGTTTTTAACCAAATCAAGAAAGTAAAATGATTTCAATTACTTCATTAAATGTTGCTTTTATTTCTTTTGATTGATTAAGAAATTGCTACATGTTGTGGCGTATGGAAATTTGATGATGAATTATGAATTGCTACATGAAAAGATTTTTGAAAATTTGCATGTTCATGAAATCAAGTTTCCGAAATTTTTGCCATTTGAGCAATCTATTTTTCAAGTCATGAATTACATGTTATGTGAGTTTGGATTGGTCTGTTCTATATGTCATGTGCACTTGTCTAAAGGCTTCTCATGCTTACCCGCTAGTGGCATAAAGCTCCTTCACGGACTCCTTCACAGCTACGCAAAACCATTTTGTGGGATTGCGCTAGTACGTTCTGTTCACGACTACACAGGACCCTTAGGGGAAATGTGTAGTACATTCTGTTACTGACCACCCGAACTATTTCTGATGTGCTTATGTGTTTATGATTCATGAACAAGTTGACAATTGCATAAATTGTGTTGTTGTGATTTTGATTATTGACAAGCATTTTGAGAAAAATGAGTTTTATGATTCAATAAGCATTTTTATAACAATGAACCTTTTGAACAGTTTTGCTTGTTATTTGTTATAAGCATGTTTACCCACGAGCTTTTGAGCTCACCCCCTCTCTGTCCCCATCTCCAGGTATTGAGCAAAAGATCAAGTGAAAGTGAATCAAGGCATACATCCGGATTTGCATGTTTGTTTAGTTTTGG
>JANIHZ010132951.1:0-11810 GCA_027478365.1 Erythroxylum rufum
GGATTGGTTGTTTTCAAATAAGAAAATAAAATGAAAATAAACTGACAAAAGCAAATTAAATCAAACAACCTAAAAATGATGAAAGTGATGAATTCGTTAGGGACCTAGTCATTAGTTCAATCTCGACCTACACACAGTTGAACATATTTTATTGAATTGTTATTCTTATACCTCTCTTAGAAACTATTAATTGTACGTCAACAATAAGCTTTGTTAAACCCGATTTTCCCTTAGGTGTTTTTTAATTAAGAAGAGCTCGTAAATTAAACCTAGCTATCGAAAAACCTAGAACAAGTTCTCTAGATTTAATTAGATAGTCGCATTATGAATTAGAAAAATAGATTAATCAAGGTAACAACTACACAAGCTCGGGTCATTTAACCTAAGTTATGTTATCCGTAATGATTCAAAATCATTAGTCGCCACAAATGAATTTCAGCATAACAATTACAGATTATATCGAAGATTCTAGTAATGGGTTCTTACATAAAAACAATCAAATAGAGCATTTAATCATTCTTACACAACACCTAAACATTAAACATAGGATAAAATAATCAATCCCTAAGAGAAAGAACAAAAAATAATGAGAAAAATGCTTAACCAGGTTCTTTGGTGTCGATATCACCTTCAAACTGGTGTCAAGAAGCTAGCACTCCATGGCTATCCAAAGGAATGGAGCTTTACCCATTCTTCTCTTAAAAAATGAGAGCTCCCACTCAAAAACGTTTCTTCCAAACAAAACATATGTCTTTCATCACATTTTATTGTTTTATACCGAAAAATATGGTTAAAATGGGACAGATGGCATATGTCTTAGGTGTGACATGGGCTGCCACACCCATAACACTAGTGTCACACTCATGAAACCTCTCACAATTGTGAAAAACTTCTCACAGCCAGCATAGCTCTCATAGCTGTGAGGTGAGTCTCACGCCCATGCAACTTATGTATGGTCGTGAGCCATTTCTTCATTCCACCTTTTGATGTGTTCAAAATTTATCTCATCTTTCTTAGCATTTCCTTTTCTTCTCTTACTTTTAATTTTCTTCTTCTTGCTCCATGAAGACAAACGATTGTGAATTTCTAGAAAATAGCTCAACTATGGTGCTTTCAACTCGCTTGAGCTCTTTTACTTCCGAATTGTACCTAATTCCATATATGAACTAAAGTGAATATCTTAAGCATTTTTGTATCATTAATCACTAAATGTTATGGAATAAATCTAAAATCAATTAAACACATATTAATGATTTTACACCAATCAACATTAAAACATCTTCTTCATAGCAGGTCATTGTTGAGTTTATTAGATAGTTTGTGTACAAGTTGGTCTTTCCAATAGAAGGTATCTAGAATAGCTAAATTAGTAGGAAATACAGGCTGTAAATGTCACAATCTATTAGGGAACTACCAACAAATTTCATTAAAAAATGAATTGATGTTGGTGTGAAGTAGTAAATTTAATGTTCCTAAGATGTATAGAGAGTGAAAAAGTTGACATTGGCTTGAGCAATTATCAAACCATAAGGAGATCAACTTTCCATTCATAATTCTATAAGAAACATCAGCTTAAATCATGTTCCTTAACTTCAGTAACTAGTTTAGGAGGTGAGGATTTGAATTATTTTTACTGATTTCCCATAAGTAGTTATCTTTGAGGAAGTATGAGTGCAACCATCTTATCCATAATGAGTTTTTATCCACAAATATCCACTAGAATCTTTTCAGGATCAATGCATGATTAGTTTTCTTAATTGGAGAGATTTCAAGTCCTTCGTCTTCTTTGGGGAAAAACAAATCATACTATTTGAATTTATCAGCCCTTTTAGATGACTCCATTAAAAAAATTTAAATAGGCATTCAATTGTCTTGATGATGCTTTAAGATAAAAACATATGGGAACTCCAATATATATGAAGTGAGTTGAGAATTGATTTGATGAGTTACAACTTACCCACATAATACATAATTTGATCACCTAAGACTTGATTCTTTTCAATGAGTGCTACGCAATCCATGAATTTGAGTCTTCTTATAAAAACTAGTAGCCCTAAGAATAGGAGTGGAGAAAATTTACAGTGCGTTCTAGTGATTGTTGCAATGTGAGACTCTAATGAAGTGAAACTTTTAGAGATTAAGAAGTGATTTTTGCTCTAATTGATGTGCAGTTTAGAAAAGCTTCTGAAAGTGTGAAGAGCCTTTATGAATGTTTTAATCAAATCAATTTTTCCCTACCAAATAAAAGGAGTTCATCTGCAAAAAAACAGGTTACTTAAACCAATCTTCTTACACTTTGAATGATACTTATAGTTGGTGTTGAGTTCCATTTCTTGCTTGATGATTAAATTGAGAGCCTCTATGCATAAAATAAAGAGGTAAGGAGATAGGGGATCCCCCAATCTGAGGTTTGTTGCAGCTTTGAAATGTTTTATGGGACCTCCATCAATCAACACAGATAGGGTAGTAGAAGAAATGCATTCCTTTAACCATCGAATGAAAACATCAGGAAAGTCATGGGCCTTGAGCATCATCTATAGGAAATCCCAACTGACATTGTCAAAAACTTTGTGACAATCAATTTTAATGGTGTAATTAGGAGTGTGTTTAGATCTGGAGTAACCTTTTAAGAGTTCTTACACAATAAGAACATTGTCACAAATCTGCCTGTCACATAAATAAACACCCTGATTGTTACTGATCAGAGGGTTATTTCTTTCTTCAATCTAGTTGCGAGATTTTGTATATAATTTTGTAGAGGGAGTTGATGTAGACAATAGGTATAAAATCTCTAAAGGTAGAGGGGATGGGACCTTTAAGAATCAAACATAGGAAGGTTCTATTGATTTCTTTGAGGAGTGCATTATTGGAGAAAAATTCATGGACTACCTTTTTGACAAATTAATCAGTGATATTCCAAGACTTTTGGAAAAAAATAACCATTAAAACCATCAGGCCCTGGTGCCTTCATTCCATCCATGTCAAAGACAACATCCTTAGTCTCTTTATCCTTCACAAGTTTAATCAATAAGTCCAAGTTCAGGGGGGGACTTTCTGCAGGTTAATTTTGCAAAGTTCAGTGAATGTAGTAGATGTTGGATTAGGAGAACCAAAAAGAGTAACAAAGTACCTTACTGCTTCATCTTATATGTCTTGGTGATTTTATAATATTGAGGCTTCTTTGGAGGTGTTATAATATATTTTGTTGTGGTTTGTCCTTGCAAAGATGATATTGAAAAAAGACTTTGTACAATTGTCAGCATTTTTGATCCAATTGGCCTTCATCTTTTGTTATAGTACAGATGTATGGTTTCTGACAACTTGTATGAATTTAGGAAGTGATTTTTTTTAATCCAAAAGTTGTCGATCATTCTGTGTCAAAGCAATATAAGTTTGAATAGCTTTAAGTTCCATTTTGGTAGAGTTTAAAACTAATCTGGTACGTGATCCTTTCAATGAGTGTAATATTTTGAGCTCATTTTTTATGACTTTCATCTTTCGAAAATAAGAAAAATGCTTTATCCCCACAAAAGAACACTTTGCATCTCTTCTACCAGCTTCGAAAAACCAATTTCCTTACCTAAATACTTGTTAAATCTGAAGGGATAGTGTGTAGCAAACTTTTGGAACATATTTTCCACTATAATTGGTGTTTCATTCAAGAATAATGGGTCTTTAAACTTAGCAATTCTGATAGGGAATTGAAATAACCATTTTTCATTGAAAAGAGCTCTATATAACTTATTTTGAATGAATCAATTTGAGCTTTGTTTATTAGAACACGTAAAAGTGTGTCCCACGTATTTAAGATCAGTCGCACCTAACACTTCCATATAATCTTTGAAGTCAGCAAAAAAAAATTCTAAGTTACAGTTCCCTTGAGCTTCTAATTTGTAAAGAGTTAAGCTGAAATCCACACAAATTATCCAAGGCTTAGAGATGTTACTATTGAGGTTTTTGAGGATGTTTCATAAGATTCCTCTTTGATAAGAAAAGTTACTTACATATATAAAGGAGATGATTATATCTATCTTCTCCTACAAAAAGTGAATTTTGAGATGCATGGACTCATCATTTAAATCTAGTAAGTCCATTTAAATGTCATCATCTTTTTAACAAATAATGATCATTCCTTACGCATGGTGAGTATGGTTGGTGAGCATTTTCCATTAGGACCCAAAAATACTTAGTTTGCTAAAATTCTCTAATTTTATTTGGTTTTAAGTAATCCAACGATGAGAGGCTTTTCCCTCATGAAAAATCCCTTAAAAATGAAAGCTTTGTAGAGCAATTCATACCTCTATCATTTCAGGTTAAAATTGACATATTAAAGAAGTCTACCTTTTGATCTTTTCTCTTCGCTCTTTTGAGATCTTCTTTTCTCTACTGTTTGGATTTGTTCATTGATTTCATTATCATTTTTATCCTTTATTTTGCATGTTTACACAATTTATGGGTTAGCCTTAGGAGTTTCAGTAGATTTAACAAATTTGTGAATAGTGTTAATAGCTATTAAACTAGAAAAATATTCAGGTTTATAACTACTACAATTAGTAATCACCTATGTTGTAGCACATTTTAAAGTTTCCCGCAGAGTCTCCCCTTTCAGGTTTCCATTTCTACAATTAATAATCACCTTTTTTATAGCACATGTTAGAGGTTCCTGTAGAGTCTCCCCATTTTAGTTTCCATTTCCACACATCATTCATGTTTACAGTATTTTTATTTTCCATATTCACCAAGTTTTGAAGATTCCTTTCAAAGGTATCTTCAAAGTCTCCCTATTATGCACTTCTATTTCATCAGTAATTGTATTTTTAGAGATTTGATTTACTATGGCCTCGATGTTCTAGTCCTTCTCCTCAATCCTCATTAGTTCTTGGTAACTTCTAGAATTGAATGTTTTCCTAGTAGCTTTCCACATTTTTCCTTGTGACTTAGAGGGTGGTTTTTAATGCTAAGAGAATATGATGCTATCCTCCTAAAGCTTTTTATCATCTCCCAATATCATTATGGGGACTTAATTGGGGAGATCTTTGGATAGTTCGATGCTAACACAAATACATGCATATCCAATCCTCCTCTTATTAGTATTCTCATCTATGCAAAGTGGGATGCTTTGAATTTTGACAATTTCTAGTTTCATACTAGGCTGCCAAGCTTATAGAAATATTGGATGATTATCAATATGCCAAGGACCTTCTTCAAGAATTTTGTGAGCATCAAAGTTAGAGGAAAAAGTGAATAATATAAGGATTTCCTCTAAAATTAGCACATCAGTTAAGCCCTTGTTTTTCCATAAATTATGAGCCCATTTTTGTATGATTGGAAAATCTAGTCTTTGCTCAAAGAAGACGCCAATAGTCGTGGACTCCCAGCTACAAGCTTGTTCTTTCAAAACCTCAAGTTTAGGGTAGACTACGAATTTTCCATCCAATTCTATAGGAGGTTTAAAGGAGAGGTCTGAAGTGAGGTGGTAACCAACCACCCGTTTCTATTTTTTCTGAGGTAAATGTTCTACATGGGATGGTGGCGATGATGGGGAGTTTGGTAGGAGGGGTTGAGATTGAAAAGGTGGAAATTTAGTGTTGTCCCAGTTAGAGGAAGTGAGCATTATGTAGGGGTTAGGCCTGGAAGTAGAAATTACCAGTTTTTTTCAATTGGGGAAATAGAAAAGGGAAGTTTAAAAATGGTAAAGAAAAGTTGGCGGGAAAGAATAAGGCCTAGGGAAGAAGATGGAGATGTGGAAGGAAGTGGAAATTGAAGAGTATCATGCCTGTGCCTCACCTAGAGAGAAGGAGGAGAGCCAAGACTGAGACATCGGCATAACACTTCCTTTTTGCATACTAACTTTGTCACAAGTCACTTTTACCTTTTTTTGTTGATTTCCTTAATAATTTTGAGCCTTTAATTGAAGAAATTGTATAAGGTTTATTTTCATAGGATTTTGATTATTTTTATGAAAAGTAAACTATTTGATTCAGGCTGCATTATTTTGATTTCACTTTTTCATGGAATAAGGGAGAAATGTGATAAAGAAAAAGAGAAATCTCCTCTTTGATTTTCTTGTTAAAAAAAAAAGAAAAAAGAGAGGGAAAAATGTTGAGTTTATTGAAAAGGATGTTATTTGAATCATGTGAGTTTTAGAAGAAATTGAGTTAAAACTTATTTAGATAAGTATGTATAATTTCATTCAATTTATTTAACCTACAAACTTCTTTTTTTTTTCTACCATACCTAAGCTGCATTACAACCCTTACAAGCCCCTTTAATTTATATGTTAAATTCATTTTTAGGTAATGGTGAGAATAAGATTTATGAGCAAGCTTATGGAAATAACTCACAATGCTTTGATTTGAGAGATTAATGAATGTCAAATACTTTGAGTGTATAGTGTGAAATCCATAAGAGGGTGTCAAGTCTTATTTAATTTAATTTTAATATAATTTATAAGGTGTTATGGTTTCATTCTAAAAATATGTCCTATGAGTGTTTGTTCTGTCAAGTATTATTTTATCTTATACCAATAATGTCTATTAGCTTTTGGGATATTTCTGGATATCATGAAGGAAGAAGAGTGGTTATTATAAGGATGATTGGTGTATTAAATTTATGTATACGTGAGGACAAGCATGAGTCCGGTGTGGAAGAATTAGATAAGATGTTATTTGGTTAAGTTAATCGAATCCATCTTTCATTTTGGTTTGATTTTGTTTTTAAATGGAAATTTTAATATTTATTTTATTTTAGGAGATGACAAGTAGAGATTGCATCAAATGGGAGCATTATTAGTCAAAATCATGAATTTTGTATAAAAAAAAAGTGGATGTCTTATTATAGTGGATAAGGTGAGATCACATTTAGTGCATATTCAATTCAAGAGATTGTATTCATTTAGGGTTTTCCAAATGAATTAAATAGTTGTAGCTATCTCAATTATTAATTTAGGGTTTAGTCTTTTTTCACTAAGCCTATTAATATCATTCAATTGACGTGGAATTCTATCATACCTAAACAATTAATGGTAACTTCTGGTTTGAATGTTGGGTTTGAAACAATTAATTTAGTAAATTCTGATACTTATTGTGGTTATCCTAATAGGTTTTGGGCTAACTACTTGAATTATGAAAGTTATTCTTTTTAGACCAATGATAAAAGTTACAATTAGATGAGGTCTGTCCCTTTAATCAAAGTTAATTACAATTGAATTTCTCACTCTTTAAATATAATTGAATTTCTTTGTTAGTTTTAGTTTATTAGTTAATTAATCATAAAACCCCACTTTATTTGGGCGATTAAAATTAAGCAACTAGTTGTTAGTTCTCGTAGGATTCAAGCTGATTCCATAACTACTATAAGAAATTAGTGAATTGGAATAAATTTGAGGGGCTTCAACCACCCAATCATTTATAGTAATTTCATTAGTATGAAAGTAAAAGTATTGATTTTTCTGTAATTGCGACTTTAATGAGCAAAGAAAATTGAGGAATATTCTTTAGGTAGATGTAAAGAATCGAGTGGTTTGTGTTGCATTTGGTGATATGGTCACCTTTGATACAATAATTATTGTGAACAAATATCAAATATTATTTATTCCTTTTATCAATATGAAATCACATAAAATGTATTTTTCTTAATTATACATTATTGGGCAATACGATAATTGATGTAGTTTTTTTTTATTTTTTATACATGGTTGAGGTTTATGAATGACAAGTCACTTAGCAATATTATTACAAATGAGTGCAAGAGTATTGTTAATGTCTTTTAGTTAGTATTGCTAAATTTAAGGCACAAATTACGTTTATGAATTATAATGATTAAAATATTTGAGAAACTTTATGGGCATAAGAGATAAAATTTTGAAAGTTTCTTCTATGAATGTTGTCTATGATGTTAGAATACCAAAGAATTCATTAAAAATATAATGAAATGATTGTTAATTTAAACATAAGAAATAGATGCCATACAACTTATGTTAGGAATAAATTTTAGGTTGGAATGTCAACCATATAAAGAAGTAAAGGTATGAATTCTACTTTCATGGCTATGGCATGCACGTAGAGTATTGAGATAATTCTTTGAGCAATACGAGTAATTATTCAGGAAAAAGATTAAGCAAGAGATGGAGTTTGATTACTTGTGTTTAAGGAGTAGTGTATCCTTGGTTACACAATTTGATATCAAGAAAGAATTTCATAAGGCATACATAGTCATAGCAATTTGTCCCTGGCTCGGCCTAACCCTACTTGACCTTGTCTGAAGTCAATAAGCCAAGCTTGGGTTGACTGAGCCTTAGGCTTTTTTTTTTAAGAAAAATTATACACTAATAGGCTATTTAATCTTATATAATACGAACTAACTAACGTCAGTAAACAAAACATAAGCCAAAAGAAATATTAAGTTATAGGATGATGAGGAAATAAGTGAAGAGAATTGTATGGTAAGCTATAAATAATTACAATAAACAACTCACCCTTATAAAAAAAGTGCAATAAAAGTTGTTTAAATTTAAAGGAACTATGTGTCACATTTGTTTAAATTTTTTAATAGGGTTAAAATTGAAATTTGTTTTAAAAAATCTCTTCATAAAAACATGGCATAATGATTTGGTTAGGTGTAATATGAAAATAAATGTTAGTAACATTTACAAGGACGATGATATTTGTGTTACTAGGATAAGAAAATTGTAATCTACTTTCTATAAGGCCCTTGATACCATAGTAGATAGGTGAGTATATGTATAATATATTAGACAAATCTAATAAAAATTTTACAAGTGTCACTAGAATTGAGTTAGGAGATATTGGTGATAGTTGTAATAAAAATCAATATAGTACAAATTTGGTATGTAAATTTAGTAGCTATATAGAACTCCTTTTAAAAGACATTAGTTTAGAAGACTTAATTGTCTCAAGTTCAGGTGGTTGGTTAAGAACAAGAAGGTTAAAATCTTAAGAGGAGAAGGTCCAAAAAATAGGTGTAAAAAAATAGTTTAGTTATTAAAGACGCATATTATTTGTAATATTTTCATATGCTGAATATGCTATTTTTTGAGAGAATATTATTAAATGATTTGATTATAAATTTTTTAGTTATATTTTAATTATTGTTAGTTGGAATTGATAAATGCTGAGGAGATTTTTTTTTGAAAATTAATGCGTTATTATTATTAATTAGTAAAAACAATACAACCTTATAAGGATCAAATTGTCAAAATGGAGAGATATAATAAAATAAGGAAGCATGTGTTCAATCTCAGCTACAATTGTATCTAGTTTAGAAGCCATCTTCTCTTCATGTTAGTTAAGAGATGCAACCCTATTCGCCTTGCTATCATGTTCAATCTGCATTGGATTATTATTTTATGGTATGGTTGTTCCGTTTCTCTTTGCTTCTGTTTGAAGATTCTTCTATTTGTTTCTTGCCAAATTGTGTACACTGTGGTTGTAAGACTAATTTTTACTATTTTGAGGTCTGCTTTGTGTCCCATTTTTATAATGGTTAGCTAATCAATTAATTCCTCCCAGTTATGGACTTGTTTCTTGAGATTCAACATTCTCTCCATTTCATCCAAATTTTGTGAGTGTACCTGCAATTTACCATTAAATGATCTATTTTTTCAAGTTAAGAGTTACATAGCTGATAATTTGTTGAGTCTGTGAGAGTTCTAAGTATTTCTTTAGTCATAAGCCTCTTTCCAATCCCCAACCAGAAGAAAAAGGCATGTGAAGCGAGTACGTCATTGTCCCACACTAGCTTACATTATTTAACTCTATTGCTAAAATCATATAAGATGAAGTTTCTTTATGCCTTTAAGTTAAATGTTATTGATCCATTAGCCATCTAGAGGATTTCATCCTATCTTGCTCTTTGAGGTTGAGGATAATTTTCAGATACATGTAACAATGACCTTGAATGAAGGGTTAGATTTATAAATGTCAATTATGTTCCATTTAACGAATAGCTAAAAATGTTTTTTTAATTTATAATTGAATTGCCAAATGAAGTTCTATACAAAAGGGGATAGTAAGTACATCATTTAATTAGCCCTATAAATTTGATATTGAAGAAGAATCTCTAGCTAACATTACATTTGTTCTTGCAATTACAATCCTTAAATAGTTTAGAAAAAGTTTGCATTTGGAATCATGTTACAAAACCAATATAATTAATATGCTCAAGTAGACGATAAGTGATTTGTTGATTTGTTCTTACAAACAAGTCACCTTGAGGAAGTCTTTATTTGTGAGCCATATCATTACTTTATATTAGTTGTACATTATATGCCATAGGTTGATCCCTTATGTTCGTCCTAATTCCATTGAGGACTTTTTCTTATAGTTTTAGTACTCTTTGGAAAATTCTATAGTTCCTTTCCTTCTAAATTCCATAGATAGTGTTTCTTAATTCCAACTTGTAAATTATCTAGTCTCCTTATGCTTGACCTTTTTGCTTATAGCTCCATTTAATGAGTGATTATTAGTTTGAAGCTAAAATAGTTCTATCGTAATAATTTTTTGACTAAGTACTAAATTTTTGAAGAGTACCTGTATCTAAAGAATAGGTGTTATATTTTTTCAGTAGCTTGACTATATAGCACACAAATATCCACTAGATTATGAAAGTTTTTCATTCTTTCCAGTATGCTGAGACTTCTGTTTACAAGCTATTATGTGAAGGATGCCTTAAGGAAAGCCTGGTTAAACCATACTAGGTTGTATAAGGGAACCTTAAAAGGTTGCTCTCTCAATTATAAAGATGCTTGAGAGGTGTATCTTCCATCTAACTTGATACACCTGGTTTGGGAGAAGTTGAATGAGTAGTAAACTAGAAAAAATGGTATTTGCGATCAAGGTGTTATATGTTGATATTGCTTTATAGACAAAAACATTGTTAAGGATAACATGTTGTAGCTCCTATATTATAGTTAATGATCCTAAGGTGACCAATTTTCATGCCAAAAGGATGTTGATGTTCCATTCTTAGCCTTATGTTAAAATTCCATTATGTATTTTTTATTAAGTTTAAGAATGCTTAACATCAATGACATGTTTTACTTTGGAGATATATTTTATAAACTTTTATGTTTACTGTAAAATTAATGAACACATTTGACCTATAGGGAGATCTTATCATTGAAGATTATTCAAATGCTTTAAAGCATTTCCCTATCGTTTGTTATTTTAATTAAACTACCCTACCCTCCTTCCTTTTTCCTTAAATAAAGTTCACCCATTTTGACTTTAGATAAGGCATTCCTATTGTAGTTGCCAGTCCAGATAAACTTTCTTATAATTTTCTCATTTTCCTTACTGGTATTCTTATGAAACCATAGGTGTGAAGATCATTATACATATAAGCCATTTAGTACTAAATTGACCAATTATATTGTACTATTCTTGCAACTATTATTGGACCAACTTAATATTCTTAAGCTGATTTTTTCTAATATAAGATTAAAATTAGTGTATGAAGGTCTCCTTTATGTGATTACAATTCGAAGATAGGTTATTAGAGGATTAATAACGTTTAATCCTATAATGCAAGCTAACCAATTAGCTGAGTCCTTTGCACTACAAGATATTATTAGCTAACGCTTCTCCTTATTTATGGACAAACTGTAGAGCATTTTAAAAGTATAGAGAGCAATCATTAATCCAACTTCTAAAATAAATGAAATTATCCATATCATCGAGTATTTATGTTGGCAGCAACTAAATACATGACATTTTTTGCTTTCGAAGAAAAGAAATAAGAATATGTACTGATTTCAAATATACATTAGAGGACATTTAAAATTAACATAG
>JANIHZ010132989.1:0-11803 GCA_027478365.1 Erythroxylum rufum
TCATAAAGTTATAGATGAATCTAATTGAGTAGAACTTTAGCCCACAGGCAAGTCTTATGTCACTAGATTCATCTGTTAAAAGCATCATTTACATTGGTAAAACATGAATTATTATTGGTCTCAAATTATATATAACAAGTATATATTTTTATTTTTGATTTTGCAGTTACTTAGACTGTGAATATTTCTAATATTAAGTGTGATATTCTCGAATTAAGAGGTGACAACTATAAGGTGTGGAAGGAGAAAATTCTGCTTCATTTGGGCTGGATGGATATAGGCTATGTTATTAGGAAGGATGAACCAACGAGTATGACGGAAACCAGCACTCCAGATGTTGTTGATCTTTATGAAAAATGGGTGAGATCTAATCGTCTCTCCCTAATGTTCATAAAGACCAAAATATTTGCTAGTATTCGTAGTTCTGTCCAATAGCATAATAATGTCAGGGATCTATTGAAGGTCATTGATGAGCAATTCGCTATATCTGATAAGGCCCTTGCCAACACCTTGATTATTTAGTTGTCATCCTTGAGGCTTACTGGAATAAAGGGCGTATGTGATCATATCATGCGTATGAGGGACATAATGGCTCAACTGAAAGCCTTGGAGGTTATAATATTGGAATCTTTCCTAGTACATTACATTCTGTGCACTCTGCCCCAACAATACAATCCTTTCAAAATCTCTTATAACATACATAAGAATAAGTGGTCGATCAATGAACTGTTGACCATGTGTTTGTAAGAAGAGGAGAGGTTGTTGATGGAAGAAGGTAAAAGGGTGAATTTGATTGTTTCAGGAAAGAAGAGACAGGGTGATGTCAAAAACAAGGGAAAGGTCAAAATTTCTCCTCAATCCGATATAAAGAAACTATCAAAGTGTTTCTTCTGTAAGAAGAAGGGACACATGAAGAAAGACTACGCTAAATTTAAAAACTGGTTCGAAAAGAAAGGTATTCCAATTTCATTTGTTTGTTATGAATCTAATATGGTTAATGTTAATAATAACACATGATGGAGTGATTCTGGTTCTACAATCCATGTTTCAAATACCTTACAGGTATGCAAAACTTAAGGAAGTCGGTGGGAAGCGAACAATACATCTATTCAAGAAGCAAGACGAGTTCACATATGAAAGCTATTGGCACTTGCAGTTTGGTTTTAAGCAGTGACTTTATTTTGTGTTTGGAAAAGACCTTTTATGTTCCAAATTTCACTTGCAATTTGGTTTTAAGCAGTGATATTATTTGTGTTTGGAAAAGACCTTTTATGTTCTAAGTTTCTCTAGAAATTTGATTTCTTTATCAAGACTTGTACCTTTTGGTTTTTCCTTTAACTTTTCAGATTCTGATTTTAGTTCATGTCATATATCTGAAGTTATTAGTTATGGTACATTATCTGATGGTCTTTATTTCATTCAATTACAAAATGATGATGCCTATAATTAGATACATGTCACTGCTAGATTGAAACGATGTGTTATGAATAAAGAATCTTCTATGTTATAGCACTGTAGATTAGGACACATCTCCATTGAGAGAATTAAGGTATTAGTAAATGAAGGGGTACTTAGTACTTTGGGTTTTAGATTTTACTGACTTTGAGACTTGCATGGATTGCATTAAAGGTAAGCAAACTAACAAGTCTAAAAGGGGTGCCAAGAGAAGTACAAACATGTTAGAAATTATACATACAGATATTTGCTGTCCAAATATGGATGCAAATAGTCTGAAATACTTTATCACCTTCATAGACGATTATTCGCAATATATGTATCTCTACTTACTTCGTTCTAAGGACAAAGCTTAAGATGCCTTTAAAATGTTTAAGGCTAAAGTAGAGAATCAATGTGGAAAACTGATTAAAATCATGAGGTCAGATAGAGGTGGAGAGTACTATGATAGAACGATAAACCCCTGGTCCTTTTGCGAAGTTTTTTTAGGAATATGAGATTGTTGCCCAGCACACCATGTCAGGTTCTTCGGATCAGAATGGTGTGGCAAAAAGAAGAAACCGAACCTTAATGGACATGGTGAGAAGTATGAAGAGTAATACAAAACTTTTTCAATTTTTGTGGACTGAAGCTCTAAAGACAGTTGTGTATATATTAAACTGAGTTCCAACTGAGGCTATCTCAAAGACACATTTTGAGTTATTTAAGGGTTGGAAACTGAGTTTGAGACATACACACACTTGGAGATGCCCGTCTGAAATGAGAATTTACAACCCACAAGAGAAGAAGTTAGACCCGAAAACTATTAGTGGGCAATTCATTGGATATGCTGAAAGGTCTAAGGGGTATAAATTCTATTGTCCATCTCACAGTACTAGAATTGTAGAATCAAGAAATGCAAAATTTCTTGAGAATAACTTGATCAGTGGAAGTGGTCAATTTCAAGACATAGTTTTTGAAAAGGGCCATTATGAAGCTAAACCCTTTGGTTAAAGTGATAGATTAATTGTCATTTACACCCCTCAAGTTGAAACGAGTGTTGAACAACCAGTTATTGAAGTTTCACAACCTAATAATACCAATCCAAATTTTCAAGTTGTAAATAAGAAATAACCAGAAATTGTTGAGCAATAGGTTCTTCGTGAGGATGATGATACAACATTGGGGAGATCTATTAAGTTTAGAAGGTCAGCAATACCTAGTGATTATATAGTGTATCTACAAGAGTCAGATCATAACATTAGAGCCGAAAATGATCCTGAAACGTTTTCACAGGCCATGAGTTCTAAAGAATTAGACCTCTAGTACAATGTTATAAAAGATGAGATAGATTCTATGGCATTTAACCAAGTCTGAGATCTCGTTGAGTTGACAAATGGTATAAAAGCCATTGGATGTAAATGGGTATTTAAGACAAAGAAAGACTCACAAGGCAATATTGAGAGACATAAAGCAAGACTTATTGCCAATGGGTTCGCTCAGAAGGAAGGAATCGACTATACAGAGACCATTTCTCTTGTATCTAAGAAAGATTCTCTCCGTGTAATCATGGCATTGGTAGCTCATTTTTGATTTTGAGTTATATCAAATAGATGTGAAAACGACATTCCTTAATGGTTAACCAGAGGAATAGGTTTACATGAAACAACCTGAAGGATTCTCCTCTACTGATGGTAAGCATTTAGTCTGCAAGCTTAATAAATCCATATATGGATTAAAATAAGCCTCCCGGCAATGGTATTTAGAATTCCATGAGGTTATCAGTTCATTCGATTTTGAAGAGAATATAATGGACCAATGTTTATACCAGAAGGGAGTAAGACTTGTTTTCTTATGTTATATGTGGATGACATTTTACTTGCGACTAATGATAAGGGTTTGATATATGAGGTGAAACAATTTCTCTCAAAAAATTTTGATATGAAAGATATGGGTGAGACATCTTATGTCATTGGCATCAAGATCCATAGAGAAAGATCTCGAGACATTTTGGATTTGTCTCAAGAGACCTATATCAACAAAGCTTTAGAAAGATTTCGGATGAAAGATTGTGCACCAAGTGTAGCACCTATAGTGAAGGGTGACAGATTCAGTTTGAATCAATGCCCAAAAAATGATTTTGAGCAGGAACACATAAAGAACATTCCATATGTTTAGCTGTTGAAAGCCTTTTGTATGCTCAGGTCTGCACTCGACCTAACATCGCATATGCTGTTGAAATGTTAGGTAGATATCAGAGTAATCCAAGTGTTAACCACTGGAAAGCATCAAAGAAGGTTATGAGATATCTACAGGGCAAAAAAGACTGCATGCTTATGTACAGGCGAATTGAAAACCTAGAAGTCGTTGGATACTCCGCTTCAGACTTTGCTGGCTACATTGATTCAAAGAAATCAACATCTGGTTATATTTTCATGCTAGCTGGTGGAGCTATATCTTGGATAAGTGCCAAGCAGACCCTGATTGTTACTTCTATTATAGAGACTGAGTTCGTATCATGTTTTAAGGCCATCTCGCATGGTGTATGGTTGAAGAGTTTTATATTTGAGTTTAGAGTTGTCAATTCAATTTCTAAGCCATTAAGATTGTACTGCGACAACTCAGCTGCGGTCTTTATGGCTAAAATAACAAGAGTGAAAGTCGAAGTAAGCATATCAACATTAAGTATTTAGCCATAAGAGAACGTATTAAGGAAATGAAAGTTGTTATAGAGCACATTAGCACTGATTTGATGATTGAGAATCCTTTAAGTAAAGGCATGCCACCTAAGCAGTTTAAGGATCACGTAGTGCAAATGGGACTTAGTTCCATAATGTGATTTTTTATTATACATTTGTTGCTTCAATGAAACTCTTATTTAATTTGATGTTTTCTCGTATGTTTTTGTGCACATATATATTTGATTTGTTTTGAGAAATATAATCTAATTTAGACATAAAATAAACATATGGTTTATTCGTTAAGTTTAAGGGTTAGTAATGAGAAGTTTTATATATATAATACATGGAAGATAATACTCACTATAAGAGGACTTATCGCTATGATTCATATATTTGGTTTCTTGTTATATTTGGTGTTGGGTTAAATGGACCAAGTGGGAGAATGTAAGATTTTTCAAATCTTCCTACTGTTCCTACTGTTGAGAATATGGTCCATTTAATGTTTAACCCTTAACCACGCAAACGTTAACGCCCATACTTCATGTTTCATCCTCTATGATGGGCAGAGGTGATGAAGCAATTTATACCTATCCTCTCACACACAAAACAGAATATTCAACACCATCGCATCGTGAAACAAAGACTAGAAGATTCAAAATTATCAGAGACATTGCTGAACATCATAGGAGCAATGACCAGAGATATTTTATTCGGTTATGCTTTCGTTGCTAAATACGTGAATAACATGCATGTATCTTGTTCACACGTAAATGATCTTGTGTTTTTGAATTGCATGCTTGACTTTTCATATCCTATCCAAAGAAACCATCAAAACACCTTCTCCCAGACCACACGAACACAGAACCTATAAGCTCTCCCTTTTGGATCAGTTATCCCCTCCTATGCACGTTCCTGTGGTTCTGTTCTATTCAGAACCCGAAAAAGAATTTAACAAAAACGTCGACGATCACCTGAAGACCTCCCTTTCAAAGGCATTATCCCACTTAGCTTTTACAAATGTGGAAGTGTCTATGTCAATTATTTACAATGAAAGGGGAACAATGAGACTCCATGCTTGCCAACTAATTCTCATATTGCTATAACCATCTCAGATGCCTCTGAGTTACAATCTAGTATCCAATGGGGATGTTGTATGTCTCTGCAATATGACCATAAGGATCATAAATGTAGGACCATACATTTGTGCTCTTACCGAAGAGAGTAGGGATGCTGACTTGATGACTATACAACTTGTTGAAAACCATAAAACTTGTCCATGCTTCGTTATTCGTTAACGCAATTTCGAGTTTTATCAAAAGAAGAACATGTGTAGATGCACATAAGTGTAAGCCTTTAAGAAAACGTAAATTATAATGACCAATTTCATCAATTGAACCCGTAATCTCTCACAGGTAGGAGTGCTCACTAATACATAACATATACCAACTGTTGTAGAAAATAAACCAAGGTTGGATCTTTCTTTGACTGAGAATTTTGAGGATTGGTGACAGCGTCACCTTGAGCAACTAATAGATAAAGCTACTTACCAACAATCAATTTAGCCCTGGCATGTCCTTCGTTGATTTGGAATTGGTCCCCTATCCCAAAATGGGCCATCAATAGCCAAACCACAGAAACCAGCTCTCCACCTTTGCTTACTTGTTGGGCATGGGCATTGGCCCTGATATGGCTAGCAGCATATGACAACAGTTCCACCCATATCTTGCTTAGCTTCTCCCATTTCTTCTCCTTCAGTTTCTGCAACTCTTTTGCTAGCCTACATGCATCAAACAACACAGATTTGCTTCTGTCCCCTTTCACGTCAATGGGCTTAACCTCTGTGTTCACATCAAGAATCTTTTCACAAGCAGCCTTCAAATCTTTCGATCCAAGACTCCTCCTTTTGATAAATCTCTCAGCCTCCGCACAGGTATCACGATACCTGATCTTACCAATGCCTGCCACAGAAGTCATCATACCAGGCTGTACAATCAGAAGATACAACATGTAATCTGAAAGTATCTTGCTGAACAATCTCTCCTTGCTGACATGATCCGAAGTTTCGGTGTTGTAGAGGAGCTCTGTGGCTATGTGCCATAGCAGAAGGCTCTCATCATACGAAACATCAACGACGTATGGCATCAAATCAGGGCGGTCTTTCTCTGAATCCTTATCCTCAGACTCTTGTTCAACACGGTTTTTATCTTCTGAATCATTTTCCTGGATGATCCATTCACCTCTTGCAGAGCATATCCTCTTCGCTGTTTCCGGATCGTCTGCGAACTGAGATTTCCTCTGCAACTCGTCGAAAATGAACGTCCATATCTCTCTGGTGAACGGCTCCTTGGACGAATATATTATCTCATCTACAACATCCTTGAGGCCAACTTGATCGATCAGCCAATCCAATTTACGACTTAAAGCACCAGCAGCTGTATCAATTCGCAGATTTTTATTAACTTGCTTGAGCGGAAAGAGCAAAAATGCCAATAACTTGCCCACAAGTTTAGTCGCTTCGTTGATGATTCTGTGAACAAAGTCAAAGAGTAGATTGAGTCGCAGAAATTTAGCAGCTATTGAGAGGATGGTGACTCGCCTGACTTTATATACACCCTCTGGACGACCTTTCAGGCAATATCTTATTAAGTTGTAGCCAGAAACTCTTCTAGACCACCTCCGGAAAATAAACGGGATATAAACGACCGTGTGATTCAGTGGAGTTTCTGTCATGTAATCGAACTGACACGACCCCTTGAATTCGAGGAATTTGACGAAAAAAGGTTTCGTTTTTCTAGAGATGAAGTCAGTGAACACTCTCCACCGAGAATCGAGCACTTTGTCAGGCTTGTCAATAGAAGCCACAGTCCAATCAGAGAAAATAACCATGAGTAAAGAGATTATGTCGAGTCCTATGGCACCGAACAGCAGAGCATAGGTGACTCCGACATCGAAAGCATTATAATAACCATGTTTCTTTACATGGAAACGAAACACTCCAAGTGATGTTACAATCGACGAGAAGGCAAGTAAACGGAAAATAATTCCCAAGTTGGAGTGGACAACAACTACTTTTGTGAAAAGAACTTCGTAAATGAAGTTAAGCTCCACTTCAATCACTCTGAGAGCATCTTCTGGCCTAAGGGTATCAAAAAGATCTCGACTTTCATTTCGCTCCTTGAAACTAAAGATTAGATCGACAATTAGTCCCTTGAACAGATTGAACCACCTATAAGCTTTTTGCACAACCTCCAGCTCGTCCAATTTTACTTTTTCAGTGATTGGGGCTTTAATATCCTTCTCAGGCTCTGGCATATAAATGATTTCAGTAGGAAGTTTAGCCTCTTTCTTGGAAGCATATTCCTCCATGAGCTTAGCATAGTTTGGTCCTGGATCTGGCTCTTTAAGCATAGAATCTCGAAACCTATCCATGCTAGCAAGATACAAAGACCGAGTCCTCTCCAAGTACTTGATAATCCCAGCCAAAAACATGATAAACGTTGGTATCATAACCTTGTTTTCGTTAAGTGTTTGAAGAAACACATACCCTGTAGCTACAGCCTGAATTATCAACGACAACAAATGCCTGAGCCAAAGAGCATTATCTTCGAGAGCGAAAGCGGTGATAGTGTCAGGACCACCGAGGTGAAGTAAAAGGAAGGGTGCCCAAAAAGCCAGAAGGTCTGGGTTTTCCTTTGGACCAGTTTTGTTCTTGCTATTTGAAGGTTCGCTGTTTTGGCTATTGGAGATTAGGCCCACAGCGAAGTTGGCCACTGCATCGGCGAGCAAGTAACCGGACCATACCATCAAAATGATGAGCCTTCTGGAGGTGCGTTTTCTGGAGGGAGCAAACAACACCAGAATGGTCTGCAACGAGAGGCTAAAGAGAAGAGCACCTCTAATGTTCCACTGTTCCCATACTCTCTTCACACCTGGTGGAATTGGGTCACCCATGTTTCGCCCTCTAGCTCTCTACCCAAGTCCGATCTGCTCTGGTATTGGAGTTTGAGAATTTCACCAAGTTTTAGTTTTAGAAGGGATGGACTGAAATTGAAGGACTCCTGAAGCAGATGGGTCGTTCTTTATTCTTAAACAAGTCAATGGTAAAGTTAGCAGGTGTATAGGTAAATCCTGTATGAGTATGATGGGGACTGACTTTTGGTTATTTTGTTGTAAAGGTAACTAAAGTGCAATTGGAATATAATTTTTCTCTTTTATAAGCAACTTGAAATAAACATATAATTATTTCTAAGCACATCAACATACCTTTGCCTGACCAAGCCCAATAATAAGCAGAAGACGTATACAAACGGCTAGTTCACCAATGAACACACGTACCCCTATGGGCAGTAAACTCTCATATTGCAACCGACTAGTATGTGTCGGCATTAAGTACCGACTAAACATTCAGTACCGTTGTTAAGAGTAGCCGATTAGAGTTGGCTTGCCTCCTGGTAATATTATACCCACAACCCAAGCAGAGTGAGAAAATTAGGGAGAGAACGAAGGGGAGGAGTTAGAGAGAAGAGAGAAGAGAGATTAGGGGAGAGAGTGGCAAATTGTACTATATTCTTTCTTTCTTTCCTGACCTCGCCTGCATAAGTACATCATAGAGTAATTAATTGCTGTAACCCAATAACAACAATTGTAAAATTCTTTTGTTATCCTATACATTTGGTTAATGTATCATAGTGCACCAAATAGTCAGGTGTTGTCTTCTTCCTTATGGGTCTGCCCAATCCAGATGTCTGTGAAGTGCCTGTTGTCGTATTGTTACCCACCCTTTCAGAAACCACCTTGTCCTCGAGGTGAAATTCTGGGTACAAACTCTTGAAAGTAGCTAAATCTTCCCAAGAAGTTACTAAGTATATATCGCAAGCCCATCTCCTGCAATAGCCCAAGTCCAAATCAAATGTAGATAATTAGATAAGATCACAATTTAAATTCAAACAGATTCATTGTTATACACAATCATCCGAATACACAATCATAGGATTAGATAAGATGTGGTTTTGAATATTCAAATATACAAATGTACATGTATATAAACAGATAAGTGATTCATGAATAAAATCATTCATTTCACCCATTCCAACTCTTATAGAAGTGTCCTCCAATGGTAACCCATTCCACTGTAATAATACTTGTGAAATCCAAATGGAGTTGACTTTGATATTCCTAAAGTTAAGGATAGCTAATGGAGAAATGAGAGGTTGATTATCCACTGCAGCTTCAGGCAATTTCAACATAGATTCGTTGTCTGGGTGAGGACATCGTTTTAACAGTGAAATGTGAAAAACAGGATGGATTTTACTTCCACTCCGCAATTGCAACTTGTATGCAACAGGGCCAATTCGTTTAAGAACTTGGAATGGATCATACTAACGCTTGCTTAACTAGGAGTACTTGGGGCCAGCTATTGAACGTTGTTTATGGGGCTGTAATTTCACATAACACCAATCGGCAATTGGAAAAAGGATTTGGTGCGATGCTTGGCAGCTTGAGTCTTTATGCGTTCTTGAGAACGATGCAAATAAGATTTCAGTGAGTGAAGAATCTCATCACAATCTATTAGGAGTCTGCAACTTCTATACCAGAGGAACCTGGGACATATGTGGCTAAGGTAAGTGGTGGTTTACCAAAAACGGCCTCGAAAGGTGTCATACCATTGGAAGAATGCAAAGAAGTATTGTAACACAACTCAGCCCAAACCAGAAACTTGCTCCACCTGGATGGTTGATCCATCACAAAACTTCTAAGGTATTGTTCGAGACAACGGTTCAAGACTTCCGTTTGACCATCAGTTTGAGGATGGTAGGCACTTGACATTGCTAAAGTGGTGCCACTAAGTTCGAAGATGTGCTGCCAAAATTTGCTTTAAAAAATAGTGTCACGGTTGGACACTATGGAATTTGGAAAGGAGTGGTGCTTAACCACAATCTCAACAAACAATGAAGCCACAGAAGACGCAGTAAACCCAGACTGTAATGCTCCAAAGTGCCCATATTTAGATAACCGGTCAATCACCACCAAAAATAACTGTAAAACCATTAGAAGGGGGTAGGCCTGTAATAAAATCCATAGAGATGTCCTCCCAGATGTTGGTAGGGATTGGTAGAGGCTGTAAAACACCAGCTGGCTTTGATGTTATATGTTTGGTCTGCTAACAGATACGGCAAGCAAGGACATGGTGTTTCACATCAGACGCTATGCCATCCCAATAGAAACTAGAAGCAAGTCTACTCAAAGTCTTTCGTATACCCGCATGACCTACCATAGGAGAGTCATGGAACTCAAATAGAAGCTACTGTTTTAAGGATGAGGAAGGGTTCACGCAGATTCGGTTATATTTGTAAACAAGACCGTGTTTATGATGAAAAGGGGGTAGGGCAGTATGAGACGATGTATTGCGCGAAAGTAGTTGGGAGTAATAGGGATCATGGAGGACTTCTTTGCATAGAGCAGGGAGGAATTGGAGGATGGACTGTGAGATGGCTAACAGCAAAGTTTGAGAGGTAGAGTTCGTGTCGGAGTAGAATTGTCTAGACAAGGAATTGGCTATAGTATTTGATTTTCCACATGGTATGAGATGTCAAAATCATAACCCACAAGCTTGACAAGGTATTTTTGTTGTTCTAGGGTGTGAATGGATTGGGATAAAATGTCTTTAAGGCTATGATGGTCAGTGAGGATTGAGAAACGATTGCCCAACAGATATTGACGCCACTTAGAAATAGCCTGCGTGACAACATAAAGTTCTCTAATGTACCCAGAACCCAAGCAGAGTGAGAAAATTAGGCAGAGAACGAAGAGGAGGAGTTAAAGAGAAGAGAGAACAGGGGAGAGATTGGCAAATTGTACTATATTCCTTCTTTCTTTCCTGACCTCACTTGTATAAGTACATCATAGAGTAATGAATTGCTCTAACCGAATAACAACAATTGTAAAATTCCTTTGTTATCCTATACAATTATTTGGTTGATGTATCATAGTTCACCAAATAGGCAGGTGTTGTCTTCTTCCTTATGGGTCTGCCCAATCTAGATGACTGTGAAGTGCTTGTTGTCGTATCAACCGTTTTCCAGCTTTAAGTATTGTTCCTCTACTTCGCTCATTCGTTGGGAAAGCTCAGCATTAGTCAACACTCGCATAGACTAGAAGGAGATACCTGAGGCCCACGTCTTCAAGGCGGATCTACCAGGCCTAAAGAAAGAGGAAGTGAAAGTGGGGATTGAAGACAACAAAGTGCTCCAAATCAGCTGTGAGAGGAACGTGGAGAAGGAAGACAAGAACGACAAGTGGCATCGCGTGGATCGAAGTAGTGGTAAGTTCTCGAACAGGTTCAGGCTCCAGGAGAACGCCAAGATGGATCAGGTCAAAGCGTCTATGGAGAACGGTGCTCTTACCCTCATTGTTCCTGAAGGAAATGAAGAAGGCTGAAGTCAAATCCATTAAGATCTCAAATGAAATCACCAGTTGCGTAAGTACCATAGCAATGTTATTCCAATTAATAATAAATATGAAAAATATATAATTATTGTATAAATAAAAATTAATAACAATACAAAGTATTTAAAATATTATAATTTTATTATATAATAAATAATAATTATATCAAAATATCAAATAATAAATAATAAATATTTATGACTCTCTAACTATTATAATTTACAATAAAAGTTTATATTGAG
>JANIHZ010133026.1:0-11799 GCA_027478365.1 Erythroxylum rufum
AAATGGCTAAGCTTAGAATAAGTTTGAAACAGGAGGAACCTGAATGTGTTGTTGCTACTTTCAGAGTAAGGCCGATACTCAGAGAGAAGGTTAGGGAGTTACAAGCACAGGATGCAGAATTGAGTAAGCTCCGAGAAGAAATTCAAAATGGCAGGAAGTCTGAAGTGGTAATGAGGGATGACGGACTCATGACCGTAGGAAACAGACTATGTATTCCGAATGTCAAGGTGAAGGATGAGATGCTGGATGAGGCACACAATACGCCTTATACCATGCACCAGGATGTATAGAGATTTCAGAGATCATTTATGGTAGAAAGGAATGAAAAGAGATGTAGCAGAGTATCCAAGTAAGTGTCTAATGTGTCAGCAAGTCAAGGCTGAACACCAGGCACCTTCTGGCAAGTTAAGGCCCTTGTCCATTCCCGAGTGGAAATGGCAACGGGTAACCATGGATATCCTAATAAGCTTGCCCAAAACCACTAAGAAGCATGATGTTATATGGGTCATTATTGATCGTTTGATGAAGTCAGCCCATTTTCTAGCAATTAAACATACTGATTCTCTGTATGTGCTAGCAAAGAAATATATTAATAAGATAGTAAGATTATATGGGATTCCAGATTTATAGTTTCTGAGAGAGATCCTCAGTTTACTTCGAGATTCTGAGGAAGCTTACAAGAGGCTCTAAAAACCAAGTTGAATTTTAGCACGACTTTTCATCCCCAGACAGATGGTCAATCTAAAAGGACCATTCAGACCTTGAGGGAATGCTTAGGGCATGTGTGATGGATTTCAAAGGAGCTTAGGACGAGCATTTGCCATTGTTCGAATTTGCCTATAATAATTCGTACCATTTGAGCATTCAGATGGCTCCATATGAAGCACTATATGGAAGGAGATGTAGAACTCCGATATATTGGGATGAAGAAGGAGAGAGGAAACTGATAGGGCTAGAGTTACTTCAGATGACAGTAGATAATGTCAACGTAGTTAAGCAACGACTTAAGGTGGCACAGGATAGAATGAAAAGTTATACTGATACACACCAAAAGGAGATGGAGTACGAAGTCGGTGAGAAGAACTTTCTTAAGACATCTCCTTGGAAAGGAGTCATGAGATTTGGAAAGAAGGGCAAGTTGAGTCTGAGATATGTGGGTCCCTATGAAATTCTTGAGAGGATTGGACCGTTAGCCTATAGGTTGGCATTACCACTGGAATTATCGTAGATTCATGATGTCTTTCATGTTTCCATATTGAGGAGATATAGATCTGATCCCTCCTACATCATTTAGATCACTGAGGTTCAATTGAGGGATGATCTAAGTTATGAGGAGATTCTAGTGAAAATCTTAGACACCCAGGAAAAGGTCCTCGGGAATAAGATAATTCAGCTGGTAAAAGTTCTGTGGAGAAATCATTCTATTGAAGAGGCCACGTGGGAGCTCTTGGAAGCTATGAGGGAGAAGTATCCACAACTCTTCAATGACCCAGGTAAGAATTTCGAGGACGAAATTCTTTTAAGGGGGAGAAATATTGGCCCCTAAATTTTTTTAATAGCATAACTTTGTTATGGGATCTCCAAATGCTATAATTCTTGTCTCTAAATAAACTAGAGACATAAAGTCATAAATGTTCGGAATAAGTCAAAAAGAAATTCCAGTTTGGAGTTTCCCAAAATCTGTTCAGAAACGGGACCTAACACTTATAGTATCAAAGAAAGAAGAGGAATCAATGATGGTTAAGGAGACTTCATTGGAATACGTTCAGTGATTATGATCAAGAGTTGGGTTTTGGAAATAGGAGAAGTGAGTTGTTTTGATGTTTGTCCTAGTAGGGGCACGCCACCCTTGTAGGATACACATTCAGATGTCACTTAGGACGTCAGGTCGTGACTCACGAGGACGGGGTGCCCAATAGTATGACTGGGTACTTCGTAAGGATACAATTTGATTGGGATAAGAAGGATATCAAATTAGATTTGTTAAATCATATAGTTGCCTACATTTTTGTGTGTGACTTAAGTAGAAATCAACTTAATAAAATCTCAATATGTGAAAATAAACATGAAAGTTGACATCCACTTGAAATCATCCCAAATATACAAACTAGTCAAAGAGAGTATAACATTCATCAATATGAATTATTTTTCCTGAAGCATAAAGAATCTATATGTGAAATGTATACATGCTTTATTGACAATAGTAATGCATTAAAAACACTGGAAAGACTTATACCAAAGTTAAAATAGTTAGGAAGATTCTTAGGTGTTTGCATAAAGCATAGTAACCTAAAAAGATGTTAAACAAAAGGCAAAAGATTTAAAAAATCTACCACTTAAGGAGTTGATAGATTCTTTGCTTAATTATCATATGATACTAATGGAGTTTTAAGAAGTTAAAGGCATAAGTAAGAGAAAATTTTCATTTCCTTTTAAATTATGAAAGGATGATATTGATGATGATGAGGCCCTAACTTCTAATGGAAGCAACAAAGAGGATATTGAACTCATTACAAGGAAATTCAAACAATTTATCAAAAAGAACTGGGAATAAAAGAGAAGAAAATATAAAAGTGAAGGTAAATTTTGTGCTAAAAAGAGGTTTTTTTTTAATGAATGCAAAGAAAACATGCCATTAAAAAGACAATGCTTGATCTTTAAAGAAAGTAAGAAAGTGAAGAAAACAGGTAATAAAAGGAAAATGGAGATGAAAGCAACATGAGATTATTAAAGCGAATTTTAAGGAGAGAAATTCAAGCATGATATTGCTAACATGTTATTTTTAGCACATGAAACAAGCGAATTTTAGGTGATTGTTTAAATCACGTGACCAAAGATTTAACCATATTTATCACATTTAAAGAAAGAGATTGAGGATGAATAAATTTTAGAGATAAATCTAACATTAAGTAATTAAAATTAAACATTTTTCGAAGAATAAAAATACCATTATTGATAATTTATTGCTTATTGATGGATTGAAGAATAATATACTAAATGTAAGTCTAAGTATATGATAAAGTATTTAATATGGGCCTTTGAGAACAAATCACCTATAGTTAAAAGAGTAAAAGATAAATCAATTATATTTATTGGAAATAGAGAAGGAAATGTGTATAAATTTGAAATATATGATTTATCCAACCAAAATTTCATGCAGTTAATTTATAAGATGAGGATTTTCTAAAGTAATATTAAAGATTAAGAAATGCAAGTATAGAGTTCATTGTGAAACTAAAAAAACAATATCTTGTTAATAGACTCCCATCATTGAAATATCAAAATGAAAAGTTATATATAGAGTATAGCAATTGAGTATGCAAACTAGAAGGTCGTTCAAAAATGATAAAGTGGTATAAAGTACTAAACCTTTACAATTCTTGGCATATAGAATTATTTGGACCATCCAGAATTGTAAGTTTATGCAATAAAAATTAGGCATTTGTTAATGTTGATGACTATATTAGGTATCTATAAGTGTTATTTCTTGCACCTAAAGATGAATGTTTTGTACATTTGTAAAACATACTAAGGAGATTTAAAGTAAGAAAGCCTTATTAAATTTTTTTTCTCTATTATCGTAGTACAATACTATAGGTAAATGGACTTATCATTTTACAATAATATAAGGATAAGTAGAAGTCAATCTTATAAGAATAGTGTAACTACTAATGCTAACTCTCTTACTATTATCTACCCAATAATAAAGGCTGTGGTTGATTAAAACTAAAACTAAATTAAACTAAATATATTGAAACACCATTAGAAACAATCAAGCAAGTTAAAAGTTAAAAGTTTTAGATAATACTAACATCTAGATTAAAATTCCCCTAGCATCATCTTTTACTTTTGATTCTTTTTTTAGAATTTTTATTATTTAGACTAATGAAGTTTTGCAGTAAGAAAGGTTATGTACAACCACTTATCCCTCGATTAATTAATTGATATATCTATCTAAAGATAGGAATGTCAATATGCCAGCCGAGCCGGCATAGGATGGGCTAGGTGGCCTGTGGCCCGACAGGCTGGGATAGGTCGGCCTGTGGCCTACAGACTGGGCCAATCTAGCCCATCATATTTTTAAAAAAATGTCAAAAATAACATCGTTTTTGACAAAATGTCATCATTTTTGAAGTAATAGTCGGGCCACTAGATAAGCCAGGCTAACCCGTACTTAGCCCAACTTCGGTCCGTGGCCAAATCGGGCCGACTACTTTTGTTTCATGGCTTACCTGTGGCCAACTCATGGCCTGGTCAACCATGGCCAAAATCTAACTGAGCCGGGCTAGCCGGGCCAAAAGTGACATCCCCATCTAAACAAAATCTCTAAGAATGTGCTATGTTCAATAAAACTTCACAAAGGATTGTTATAATATCACAAGGGTCATGTAGGTCTATATTTAGTATGACATTCAATATAATACAAGTTCTTGGTCAATTCACACATTGTTTTTTTTAACATCCAGATTCAAATTAAAACAAGGTTTAATCTTTTTCTTGTATTTGAATAGAATTAAATTCAACATATGTATTTTCAAAAAGAATTATTTATCGTAAAATGTAAATCAAGTTACAAAAAATTAACTAAGGTTCCATTTAATTTAGATATAAAGAAATCTAGCAACTAATCACTTTTAAAATAAAAAAACAAACAAAATAATCAAATAATTAATTACAAACATTTCTCTCTCGATGATCTCAATATTCTGAATTGATTTACTTTCTTATAATGATTCCAATCTAAAGATGGCTGTAAGATATGTATTCTAGGGCTACTTCTCCCTAAATGGTGTTAACCTTAATTACAAAATGAAAAGAAGAAAAACTGAACTAAAATCTACATCTTTGATTAAGGTATTCATGTCTCTTTAAATAAGCCTTTTACTCACAAACACATTTTGGAACACAAATGTGTCCTAGACCATATCACATTGTTTCTTTGTGATATTTAAAATATTGGAATATGGTTTTTGACACTCTCATGTTCTAGGTTGTGTTTCACATTATTTCTTATTGATATGCCACATACTCTCCAACCTAACCATGTAAGAGGTCTTTGTTTTACCAAATTTCTAGACTTAAACATGCTCTGGAACATGGTTATGTGTCAGTTCATATTTAATCTTCTTACCTTTATATTTCTATCTAGTGAGGAATATGCCCTGACACATGATAATGTGTCAAGCCAAGTTCAGCTAAGGATGAGTTTTCTTCTTGTTTTGTCTTGTAAAGTCTTTCAATCTTTGACTAAAATCATTATTAAGTAACTTCTCCACAATTAGCTAAAATAATAAACATAACTAATTAAATAAAGATAATTATAATGGAAAACATTGAAAATACTAAGTAAAATGTAACATATTTCATGTACATCAAATATCCCCACACTTAAAATTTTGATTTTCCTTAAACAAATCAATCTTAGAAAATTATAAACCTACGTAAGCTTTAATTTTATGATTATTCAATAACTCAATTAAAGTATCCAAAAGTGACCGTTATCCACTTACTTACACCGATTATCAACTACGTGAGTTTCTAGATAACTATAAAAAACTTGTAATTAAAACTTAACCTAACCCAAAAATCTTTCAAATATCAAATAAATTCAAACAATTTAACCTTTTATATAAAATGAACATAAAACTAGAGAAAGCATCAACTAACAACTATTAAATTATCCATCTTGAACATATAATAATATAATTTTTTTTTAAATTTCATTAAGCATGATAAAATTGTTTTAAATGTCATCCTAACATTTTGATATGAAGATAAACACCTTTGATGAATGTTTTTAGTTACTACGTCAGATCACTTTTTTTTTAAATGGCTACTAACACTAGTTGCTGAATAAACTCAAATTATGTTAATATCATATATATAGTCATATCATTCAATTCAAGCTTCATCCTTAAGATCATTCCATTAATTTTAAACTAAATCAATTATTAATGATCATATATATTACCTTAATATAGTTGAACCATAAAGCAATTTAACTTCTATGAATCGCCTTAATCATTTAAATTTTCATTCTTTTCCCATAATTGTGACTTACCCTAATGTTAATACGTGGATTGATTTTGATCATGTGAATTTTGAGATCAATATGACTGTTGCCCCTATTGGTATCTCTCGTCCAGGCTTACCTTCTCTTAGTTCTAAAGATCCTGTGATTGGTAATTATGTTTTTGCTGAGATGTTTATTGGGTCCAAGACTACTCAAGTCAAGGCATAGAGGGTTTTGGCTTGGAGCTTTAGTGATAAAAAGGTTGCAAGAGATTATTAACACCAAAATCTACCAGTTTTTAGGCTAAAATCCTCTTCCAATTCTTTATCAGTGGGGCTATTGTAGGAATAATTATTGGAATTGTTGCTTTTTGACAATTTTTGCTTTTAGGATCTTCTAGATATGGACAAAGAAGTTGAAAGGTGAAAAAGAAGATGAAGTGGAAGATTAGGAGCGTGAACCCTAGCCTCATAAATTCTCATACTAGGAACTAAGCCAAGATTCTATAAAGACAATGATCTTGGCTCAGGAGGATTTAGTAAAGTGTACAAAGGAATGTTATCAAATGCCACAAAAATCACAGTAAAATGTGTGAACCACGAAGGACTCCGAGAGTTCATGAAAGAAATCTCAAGCATGGGCAGGCCCAAGCACAAGAACCTCATGCATAGTTTATTGTTTTAAATAGTATTTACTCTCTAGTAAGTTGGCAATTTTAAGATCATTCACAAAATAAAGCTTGTGGTGCTGGCTATTGGAATTCAGTTTAAGGATTTGGGGGAACAGGTTTTTTTTAGAATTTAAAAAAATCATTAAGTAGAAAATGTTTAGTATACAACTGAGGAGAGGAAAACTCTCCCTCTTTCATAACATGATGACTTTCAACACTACATATTCAATAAATGAAAACAACAATGCAGGAAACAATGTTATGAGGATTGAGTGACAACGTATTGATAATTAGGGTAAAAACTACTCTCCTTTCTCGATTCTTCGAAAAGATTACTCAAATGGGGAAGGCTCTCTAGATTCTGCAATGCGACGATGGCGATGCTCTTCTCTCCAATCCGTCTCCTGCTCAAAAAGATTTACATCTCAGGTATTTGAAACTATTTGTTTTGTTTCCTCATTCTTCAAGCATAACAAGCTTCATGTTGAATAATAGGAGTTTTCATTCATTTGCCCGTATGGTAAGTAGTAGTTTCAGGAGCTTTTGAAGGTGAGTCATTCCTTTTATTCTTCTTTCCCTCTATCCCTAGCTTGAAAAGATTTACTTCTCAAGTAGGGTATTTGATACTATATGTTTTGTTTCTTTGTTCTTCAAACATATCAGGTATCTTGTTGAGGAGCCTTCTTTCATTATCCCGTCTGGTAATCCATAGAACTAGAGAGACGCTCCTAGCAGCTTTCGAAGGTGAGTCATTCCTTCTTGTCTTCTTTCCCCTAGTATCATGAGTTGGCAATTTTGAGAACTTCTTGAATTACTATGAGTTGCTTTGGGAATATTTGTGCTTAGGAAGTTATATTTTCTTTACTGATACCCAAATAAAAAACACCCCCTGAGGGCTATATTCTCCAAGAGAGAGCCAATCCTCTGCTTCTATGCGGTTCCAACTGATTTATAATTAGTTGTTCCCTGATATTTCCCATGGAGAGTTCTATAAGAGAGCTTATACTGTTAGAGCACCCTTTAAATCTTTTATTGTTTCTCTCCTTTCAAATAGCCTGGACATAAGTTATAACTGCTACTATTAGTATTTCCTTATCATATTTAGAGGTTATGCAATTGGGATATCTCTAATAAGATATCTGTGAGGCTGCATTGACTAGTTCCAAGGCCACATATACTAGAGATTCTAATCCACACTTCCTTAGCAAAACCACACTCAAAGAACATATGATCTCTTGTCTCCTCCTGTAGATTGCGTAGAATACATTGCTTAGGAAAGGATAGGAATTTCAGTCTATCCATAGTACTAAGTCTATTCAATATAACTAGCCAGCGGAGAAAGTTGGCATTTGGTTTGAGAGCCTTGCTCCAAGTTAGGAAACACCACCCTATTCTAGTTACTGGCCCCTCCATCAGCCTTTTAGCTTTCCTGTTAGTGATTTCTGATACAGGAACTCCATCCTATAAGTATATATCGTCCTCCCTGAAGCTTCTGTATTGGGGAATAGGCAATAGTCTTAGTTCTTCTGAGGAAAGAAACTAATTGTCATTTCTAATTATCTCTTGAAATTTAGCCTTCTTTGAGAACCTTTCTTGTAGTGATCTAGCCAACTGATTATTAATTAAAGCCCCTTGACTAGTCCAGTTATTATACCAGAGGCATATTCTATCTCTTGCCCCAATTTGACATTTAACATGTTGCTGGACATCTTCCCTCAACCTAAGAAGTTGGTTGAAAAACTAAAAGTAGTTATCTTTACTTCTTAGAGCCTAAAAACTCTTACCCTTTAATATATAGATATAAATCCATTTGATCCACTGTGAATGTTTTCACTTAGAATTCTCCAAATTATCTTGGTCATTAGATATCGATTATTCTTGTTGATTGATTCCAATCCTAACCCTCCTGCCTCTTTCGGTTGGCAAATATGCTTCTAATTCATTTAGCTATTCCTTTTTCACCTTTTCCTTTACCCTATAGAAACCACTTCATAAGTTGTTTTCACAAGTCCTCTGGAGAGGAAGATGTAAGAGCACCAGTAAACTTGCATAGACAATATTACCGACTTTAAAAGTTAAAGTTTATCTCCATAGTACAAAGTTCTATTAGTCCAAGACCCTAATCATTTTGAATTTTGTCCATTAGAGGAAGACTTTTATTGAATCTTAGTCTCCTAGAAGAAATAGGAATACCCAAATACAGTAGACGAGGATCTTGATTTTTCATTCCAGTTCCTTATGATAAGGAATGTGTTAGGAGATTAGCACTTTTAGAGAGTAAGAAGAAGCCTTTGCTAAAATTGATACTCAATTCAGACATCTCCTTAAAACTATGGAGATCAATAGAGAAATTGAAGGAGCATTTTCCTTACATAGAAGTATAAGATCATCTACAAAACATAAACTAGTTAGGGAAAGCTTCTTACATTTAGAATGGTATCCGAAATTGGAATCAAATAAGATGTTGTGTTTCAGTGAAAGGGTGAGGACCTCCATTCAAATAAAGAATAGATAAGGAGAAAGAGTGCCTAAGACCTTTTTTTCCTTTAAAGGTCTCTGTAGGGCTTCCATTAATCGGTATTTCATATGAGGCAGTTGAAATACATTCCTGAATCCATTTGATAAATTTATAGGGAAATTTCATAACTTTCATAGTTTGTAGCAAGAACTCCAATTAACACTATCGAATGCTTTTTGTAGGTCCACTTTAATAGTACAATTTTAAGGGCTTCTTTTTCGAGTGTACCCTTTTCCCCAATATATCTACTTCTCATAAAAGCTCCTTGGCTCTCACTAATGAGTAAGTGAAGAACTTCCTTCATCATATTTACCAATATCTTGGCAATGATCTTATAGAGAAAATTTGTGCATGATATAGGACTGAACTCATTCCAAATGACCGGGTTAGAGCTTTTAAGGATTAAACATAGAAAGGTCTTATTGATCTCCTTAAGCAAGACTCCAATTTGGAAAAACTCCTTGATCGCTTCCTTTAAAAACTCCCAATGTAGCGCCCCTTACCGTAGGGTACACACCGGGACGCCCGCAGGTCATTCCGGTACATATCCTATGAAAAGGGTGAGCTACGTTCGATCACTATGTTCACTTCACATGGCATCATAACATTATTCATCTATAAAGCATCAATAGAAAAACCAGAATATTTTTTTGAAATCAACTCTTCCTCATTTCATTTCATCAAGATCAAAAGTTTACACATCTATCGTCCTGTACTATCTGTACATAAATCCAAAAACCTAGTACAAAATGCTATATGGAAGAGGAAAAAGATCAGATCTATCTAGGCCATCCAAAAGTCTCAGCTGACCGACCTGTGAGCCATGACTTCTCTCGCTAAGAACAATCTATACGACTGGAAAAGTCCCTCTGTAACTAGGAGTCTACTCTCGGTCCTGAAAAGATAATGTTGCAATTTTTGTGAGTTTTGCGAACTCAGTGAAGTAACCATCTTCGATGGTTCACTCAGTCCAAGCAACACAACAATTCATAATATACATATGTCATAGATCATAGGTAACACATTTTTCACATAAGCATAAGGCATTTTGCCTTTCACTCAATCAATCATATTTAAGCAAAATGCATATGAATGCTCATGTCTTTTTCAATTATTACAGTGTTGTGACCGAGCGCTTGAACTGTCCCATATAGGGCTCATTAAACATTGAGCCTGAGGCTCTAAATCACTCTTAAGCTCGAGGCTCAAATACATTCGTTGAGCTTTAAGCTCTAATCGGTGACTGCTCCGGTCACAACTGTCATTATCTAATTATGCATTCATGAATGAAATGCATATGCAACAATCAGTCAGCATATGTCTCAATCAATCACATAAGTCACAATCATTCACATCATAGGCACGTAGGTCTCAAATTTACATACAAGTAGCACTTCGATAACACAACTCCCCAGTACACAGTCATCGGACCTTCTGTCCGGAATCCACAATCATAAGCAAATCATAAACCCTCCATTATCTACCACAGAATTACAAGCAATTAATAATTGAGAGAAACCATCTAGGTTACTCACCAATAGCTTCCGAAGCTAGTGCCGGGAAGTCTCGGTAACGTCTGTGGGTCGACGTTCCAAAAGCGCCTCTATAACAATTCAAATACACACATATCACAATTTGCACAATAAAAAATGTATAATAATGCACATGCAGGAATTGGAATGTGAACAATGCATATTCGTGATCATCCCGGTATGGTTTCATAAATTTCATCATAAAACCGTACCCATATCCAAACTTATTAATTCCTAGGGTTAAGCCGCACTAAAATCCTTAAACTCGCAATTTATGCTTATTTAAATTTTTCTAAAACCACACTTTCGGGTCTACTGTTCCCGATCAATAAGACCGTCAATATCAGATAACCTAGGCAACCTCTCTTGAATAATCAATCGGTCTCAATTCGGATCTCTATAGTTCCAGATATTACCAAAACGTTGTCCAGAAAAAAAAATTAATCAATCGGTCCTCTCACTTCGATTTAATCCATCATTTCCAATTTGATATCAAAAATTCACAAATTCTCATGGAGAGGTAAATAAATTTCTTATGAATCCGATGCTTCAATAATCAGGTCAATCGGTGGTCGGATGAAAACGTTATAAGCAAAAGAATGGCAAAGGGTCGGATTGGAAAGAAAAAGAAAAAGAAAAAGAAATCACAAAATGGTCCCTCACACCCTTGCCTACTCCTACAGCCCACTTCAAAAAAAAAATCATATCTTTTGATCCATAACTCCAATTTTTGCAAACTTGGTATCAATGGAAAGATCAAAGAAAGCCCTACAATTTCCATGAAGGACTCGAAAACCAATTCCACCCTACAATTTTCATGAAGGACTTGAAAACCAATTTTACCTCTAAAGGTATCAAAATCCCAAGCAAAGTTACTGCCTAATACATGTCATCCTAAATAGTACCACAATCTTCTAAAAATCATAACTTCCTATCCCCTTGTCCAAAAATTCCATGCTTTATATCAATGTAAAGATCAGAACACATTCTACAATTCTCATGAAGCACTTAGAAGCAAATTCTACCTCTAACTAGGTCAA
The DNA here is from genome assembly GCA_027478365.1 of Erythroxylum rufum. Taxonomy (NCBI): domain Eukaryota; kingdom Viridiplantae; phylum Streptophyta; class Magnoliopsida; order Malpighiales; family Erythroxylaceae; genus Erythroxylum; species Erythroxylum rufum. The sequence continues at coordinate 11,774 of JANIHZ010133026.1, forward strand.
ATTCCCACATGATTGTGGCTGCCCTG
>JANIHZ010133074.1:0-11795 GCA_027478365.1 Erythroxylum rufum
ATTGATGTGATTTATTTGCTATGCTTAGTAATGTGGACTGTGTGATCTTATGATATACCATATTGTGTGAACATCTGGAATGTGTTTATGATCTGAATGAGTGTCTGTAAAATATGTATTATGTGTATCTGATCTGATGAAATCATCAATTATGGTTCACTCATTGAGTTCGCAAAACTCATAAAAATTGCAATGTGATTTTTTAGGTACGAGACAGGAGACCTAGTTCTTAGACAGGACTAAAAGACCCTTTGGATTTTGTTATGGCTCAGAGGTCTGCCAGCTGGCTCCAGGAGTGTTGTGTCTTGTATTTTGTTTTTTTTTTTGTTAGAACCTGTATGAGGCTATAAATATTTGCATTAAGGAAACAGTGTAAAATTTATGGATTAATGCAATGAATGATTTTAAAATTTGTAGAGTTTTAAATGATGTTAGTTGATGCCATGTGCAAGTTGGAGTTGCTTTTACTCTAACATGCCATTATCATAGGATATGTACTAGAATGTTCCTAAATGTTTGGGTATGTACCCTATGATAGTGGGATGTTGCATAAATCATATGAGATAATGAAATAACACCATATTTGGAATATTGAAAAGGGCCATTACATTCACCAGATTAGAGATAAGTCTACATAAACCTTCTATGGCTAGAGCAAATAGGTAAGGGGATAGTGGATCCCCTTGCCTAATACCCCAAGCAATGTCAAAAGGAACTGATGGACTACCATTCACCAGAATACTGAGAGTGGCAGACTGAATGCATTGCATAATCCAATTATTGAATTTATTTGGCACCCTTGTAGCTTCCAAACATGCTTGCAAGAAAGACCAACTTATGGTACCTTAAGCCTTGATAAAATCAATCTTCATGAAACAACTGTTAATAGTTTTACCAGATTTATAATCCCCCATTAACTCTTGAAGAAGTAATATGTGATCGCTTATACTTCTCTTAGGTAAAAAAGCCCTTTGTGCCAAGCTAATGATCTCTGACAAAATTATTTTAAGTTTGGCAGCCAGAACTTTAGCAATGGTTTTGTACATTGTGTTGCAACAAGAAATGGGTCTAAAATATAAGATAGAAGAAGGATGCTTCTTTTTGGGTATGAGGTAAATGAAAGTATGGTTCACTTCCCTTAGCATCCGACTAGAGGAAAAGAATTCCAATATTGCATTAGTAAGAAGTTAGCTAGTATTGTCCCTAGTCCTTTGGAAAAAACCTGCACTGAAACCATCAGATCCTGTAAATTTTGAAGGATGAAGACTAAAGAGCATTTCCTTGACATCTTAAGGAGAGAAGGGAGCTGTAAGCATGTCCAACTGTGATTGATTGAGGTTGGAATGAAGTACATCTTTCACATTAAAACCCAGTTGTTGACTGTTTGAGGTTCCCATTAACTGTAAAAATACCCCTGGATAAAGCTGGCCAATTCATAAGTTTCAGATATCACATTCCTACTATTGTCTTACAGTTCAGAGATAGTATTAGCGTTTCTCTTGGCCAGAAGAGAAGCATGAAAAAACTTAGTGTTTGAGTTCCCTTCTTTAATCTAATGTAGCCTCGCTTTTTGCTTTAGAATAGAATTTTGATACATCAATTCCTCCTGATATTCTTGCAATCTCAGGGTTTCAGTATACCTTAACTCAGATTTGATAGGATCTTTATAGCAAGCCTCCTGAGCTTCAACCATTCTTTGCTTCATTTGGATAGGATTATGATTCTTCACCTTCACAAACTGTTTAAGGGCATGGTTGTCTATTTTAAGCTTTGGCATCAACTGAAAAGACTTAAATCCCTATACCTCTTGCCTCTAGCAATTGTTGATTAAATACATGAAACCCTCCCTCTGGCTTAGACAATTGAAAAATTGAAAAGGAGCTCTAACTCTTTCTTGAACCGTCATCTTTTGAATAAGTATAGAAGAATGGTCAAAAAAAATTTCCCTTAAAATGTACAGAAGAAGAAGGAAATTGACTAAGCCATAAGTAAGTTCACCAAGGCTCTATCCAACTTTTTACGAATCAATAAGTGTTATTGTTGATTATTTGTCTAGGTGAATTTTATCTTAGTGCCCCTTAGTCAAATCCACATGTTGAAATAACTATGAAAGTTCTCTACCCATCCCCATTATGTAGCTAGCACCACCTTCAATTTCACTAGAGTTTAGTGCATAGTTAAAATCACCAACAGCTAACCACGAATTCTACACATCTGATTGTAGTTGTTGTAAATCTATCCATAATTTTACTCCTTGGAATGGAAAATTCGAGGCATAGATCATGGTAGCTTCAAAAGCTAGAGAATTGTCGTTCAACTAGTAATGCAAGTGCAGGAACTTATCATTAAGACTGCTACATGTAACCTCAATGCAATCAGTATTAAAAAGACAAATAATACGACTATTGTAATGATGAGAATGGTTTATAATAGTCTCCATTGCGAACCTAAAAAAGACAGCCCCAACTGGACATACTTAGCCTTTATTTTGGTTTCCAGGAGACCCACTAAAACAGGTTTCTTTTCATAAACCAAGTCCCTCACCATGAGTTATTTCAGAGGGTTGTTTAACCCTCTGGTGTTCCACACTAGAATAGTCATCTAAGGGAAAGCCACCTTAAGCTTAGCTTTCCTCCTGATTGACCATCTCCGAGAAATGTTAGGAGTTATTTGATTGTTAACTTCGGTATCTACATGAGCATGCCCCTTGGAGTCAAGCAGGTTATGACACTATTCTAACACCATACTATTCTCCTCCATATTCTATGTAGATTGAGAAGACTCAACAAAAACTTACGAATGAACCTCAACATCTACCATAGTTACCTCCCATGATCCTAATCGATGACTATATTTCTCTTGCATTATACTAGTATCCTCCCTTATGTCTTTTAATGGAGAAGATTTTACCAGATTTTGAAAATCCTCGAGCATGTGCTGATCCAAACAACCTTCCCCTCATATGTAACTTCCAAATGATTATTTACCAGCTACAAATTTGTAATATCAGGCAGTATATTAGCAGGTTAATTAATCACCACCTTACCCTTATACTTATCTATGTTTTGGGTGGTAAGTGGAGAGACAAACTGAAACTGCCCATCATCTCCTTCAACTAGAATTGCAGTGGATGGATTATGAATGTCAGTCTGCATTACCAGCTAAGAATCCTCCTTATGGGTAGTATCAAAAGTTGAAACTTCAACCCTCAGTAACTCTTCCTGCCAACTAGTACTGAATTTCCTACCTTTAGGTATCCATTGTTTCATCGTATTCTAGGATTTCCAGGGATAAGATAGCTTAATGTCGGAAGGCTCCCACTCCCCTGTAACACCAAGCTTCATAATAGGAAGTGTCTCTGGCAATTGAGTATTCCTACTAACCTCGACACAAATCTTAGCATACCCTATGCGCTCCATATTGGAAGTTTGGAGATCCATGCTTAAAGGCTTACCCAAGGAGCTGGCGAGACACCTCAGGCCTTCCACCGTCCATAACTCCAGAGGAAGATTATGAAAGTGAATTTAGATCAAAAACACTTCAACACATTCTCTGTTAAACTCATCCTTAAGCACCCACTTCTGCATAAACAGTGATTAGCCTCCGATGTGCCATGGGCCCATTTCTAAAATCTCAGAAAATTATTATCCACCACAAATTTAAACAAGATCATACCATCTTCCATTAGTAATGTTTTCTCCAAACCTTTATTGCCCTAACGTGCAAAAGCCCAGGCGTTGATGATCAGAAATGCAAGGCGCTTGCTCCAAAAGGACCCAATCAACGCTGAAGACTAGGCCTTCATGCTTGCTTGTAAAAGTTCAATGAGGGGACACACTCGCCCATCTTTTATGACCTCCTAGAAATGCTTCATCGGGATCTTAGGCTAGTGCAAGGTGAGATTCTTATTCCATGCTCCAGTCCTCTACGAAGGCATCGGAGATCCGATTGAGGGAGACCTACTAGAAGAAATCACTCCCTTCCCATATACGTGTTGGTTCTGAGAAAGAGATGGAAATCCTTCGAGTGCTTGTTAGAAGGGTTATCATCGACAGATGTGTCAAGGCTAGCCTTTGAAAGGCCCTCCATGACGGAAGGTGCCTCTGTCAGGTTCGAATTAGTAGGTATAGTCAGAAGGAGAAGAGGAAAGTAGGGACCAAAACAGCATGTTTTTAAAAAAACCATTTAAAAAATTGGACGATAATTAAAAAACCATTTATATTAGACTTTGATTGAAAAAAAAAAGACAAAACACATGCAATATGAATATTGGACAATGAATAATCAAATCTCACTAATATAGTAACTCAACTCACCTCTTAAACTTGACTAAAACTAATTAAATTTAAATTTAAATTAATAATTTAAGATATGTACAACAAAATATTAGTTTGAGTTGGATTTAATTAGTTTAGTTCAAATTTAAGAGATAAGTTAAATCATGATATAAACAACATTTGATTAATTCATATATGATATTCATATTGCATGTGTTTCGTAGTTATCTTTTAACTTAAGTCTAAGAGAAGAATTTTTTTAGAAAGCTAAAAACTAAAAAAATCAAGAATTTTGAAGAGTAGATAGTTTTTTTTTTAAAAATTAAACTACAATAATGTTTGTATCTTTGATTATAACAATTTATTTTTGACTAAATGACTAAAAAACAACTTATTAATTTATGTATTAATATCTAATAGACTCCCCTTTAAAGCAAAAATCCTTTCACTCCCAATTTTTTCTAGCTAAAATAAACTTCTCAAAGAGAAAGTGGTTTGTTGGACACATCAACAATTTATAGTTTGGTGGACATATCAACAAATTGATCATTAGTATTGCGATAAGTCATTTGTTTGCTCCTTTGTTGCATTAACTCAATAGTAAAATGATTCCATGTCTCCATATTCCTTATATGCTATGAAAAATATAATTTTTGGACATGACAATAGTTGATTGGTTTTCATAATAAATTGTTGTTGCCTCAAGTAGCTTTTGTTTCATAGCTTCTTAAATTATTCTCAACTAGACTATTTCACTAGCTGTAAAAGTTGCAACCACATCGACTTTGGAGGAAGATAATGCAATAGAAGATTTTTTTTAAAACTCCATGAGCAACATATCATTGTACTTCGTTAATCTTCAATTAAACCTACATGATCATTGTCACAATATCCACTCAAATTGAGAATCATAGTTCTACCACACCAAATTCTATATGATCAGGTTCCTTTTAAGTATCTCAATAATCTTTTAATAGCACCATAATATGCTATGTTATTTATCAAACAAAGCATGCTTTTATTCAAAGGGCTAAAGCACAATATGAAATGACTATCCACCTTTTCTTCTTCATCATTCAAGCTAAATTTTTTATTGGTAATTGTGAGAGTCTTCACTGGGTTGGACTCTTGCTTTTGAAACCCTATAATAACATTAATAATATTTTTCTTTTGAAATAAAAATTCCATCGCCATATTGCTTCACTTCTAACCTAAGAAAGTAGTTCATCATCCCCACATCAGTCATTTCAAATTCAAAAATCATAAGTTTCTTAAATTCATTCATGAAGAAAACATTATTTTCTGTATAGATCAAGTCATCCACATAAAGATAAACAATTAACAATTCATCACTTCTCCTAAACTTGACATATAAATGTAGACTCACTTGTACTTTGTTGAAATCTATATGAGTTGAAATGACTATTGATCCCCTCATAAATGGCCCATAAACCTTGCGTCAAGTCTTATAGTACTTTATCTAATTAATATACTTTATTCTCTTGACTTACCACTTTAGAACCTTTTAGTTGTTACACATACACCTCTTTATTCAAAGCACCATTAAAAAAAGCATACTTCATATCAAATTAATAGACATTCCATTTTGTTTAAGATTAAAAGGGTTCCCTTATTATCAAACTATGTAATAAGAGTAAATGCCTCATCAAAGTCAACACCTTTATGTTGAATATAATCTGGAGTAACATAGCTGGCTTTGTACTTCTAAAGTAACCCATTTGATTTGTATTTCATCTTATAAATCCACTTCAGGTAAATGATTTTTACTCTATTTGGAAGTTTAGTCATCTTTAATGTCTTTTTTAATGACCTTCATTTCTTCCTCCATATAAACATGTCAATCATTTAATTTCTCATATTCTTTAAATAAGTTGGTCTTTTATAACTGTACAATATGACATCTCTTTGTAATTGTATAAATGTCTGTCAAGCTCCTCCATTTTTGTAACAAAGTTTGTGAAGAGGGAGGAAAGTCAAAATGCCTTAGAATTGATGAATTAAGTGAGTTGGTTGGGTTATATTGTAATGCAAAAGGCTCAGAGTCATCATCCTCACTATTTACTAATTGATTTTTTCCTTGATTATCTTCTAAGATCCTAGAAAATGTTGTTTCTTATCCCATTTTCATGCATCTTTTTCTCATTAAATGCAACATCACGAGTAATTAGTAACATCGTGATAAGAGGATTATAAAATCTATAACCTTTAGTTTCAATATTATATCCCAAAAAATTGCACTACACGTTATTTTCATCAAGTTTTGTTCTTTTTAAAAAACGAATATGCACATAAGCAATGAAACCAAAAAACTTTAAGATGAGTTACCTTAGGCTTCCATCTACATCGTCCTTCAAAGGTGGTTGGTGAGGTAGTGTCATTGTGGGACTTCGATTTAGAATATAATTTCCTCTGTATATTAGTTATGCCCAAAATTCTTCGACCAATCCTTAACTTTAAGTATGTTCTTTGGCAAATTCTATTCTTTCACTCCACAACTTAAATTTATTGTGGAGTATAAAAAACTATCAATTATCTTTGGATGTCATATTCAATACAAAGTTTTCCAAAATTTTTCAATATAAATTCCCCTTTACGATCAACCTACAACACTATTATAGATTTTCCACTTTGTTTTTTAACAAATGATTTGAATTTTTTGAAAAGCATAACGCATTTGAATTTTTTTAATAGACTTAAAGAAAGTACATTCTTCCATTTAATGAAAGAGTGCTCATTGGCTCATACACATTTACAATTTTCCATTTTGTCAATGTTGTAAACCTTCTTGACTACCCTTTAAAAAAAGAATCTAGATATTGTTTTTCATCTAAATAACTTTCACAAACATCATCCATGTACTTTATCAAAGACAAACCAATTACCAAATATTACTTATAAATGCTTAACTTTGAACCTAAATGCCCATATTTACAATGCTAAAATCAATTATCATGATGCAAAGACACTTTCAATAGAGGTTTGATATAACAATCTTATTTCAAAGGAAACAGTTCATTTTTTACAAAGATGCTTCTTCTTTGACTAAAAGTTCTTTTAAAAGTAAAATTCCTTCCAAAAGGAATTGACTCATATTCAACAAGTGTGAATCTAATCAGGTACATAAAATATATTTTCAATGTAATCTAAATCATATGCACTTATCTTAATGGTACTTTTTTTTAGCCTCTCAAACCATTCCATCACTTATTATAACTCGATTATGTATTGATTTATCCAAAATAGTGAAAAAAAAAGTTGACTTGTTATATGCACACTACACCCATTATTGGCTAATGCATATGTAAAACACATTCTCTAGTAAAATAACATATAATAAATATGGTCGTACATTTTTATAATAGTAATATTGCTTTGAGCTCAAAACTTCACTTTTCTCAACTTTTTTTAAGGGTTGATTATTACCACTAGACAAATCAACTTTAGCATATGCATGTATAGAAATGGTACAAGTTATTCATTAATTGTTCCTTGGGAGAAGTGAAGAACAGATGGATATAGAGTACGTGTATATGTTATTATCAATGGAATTTGTAAGAATTTAGTATAGATACTTATGTCGCACTGTCACAATGAAAATTACATCTTGCAGAATCATTTTCTTCATGGAAGGTTATAGTACATTGTTTTGTCAAATTAAATATTTGGTGTGTCCAATATGATTACAGTCTAGGCAAGTGGTTCATCTTCTAGAAATCATAAACCAAAATTGGGATTTAGGGGAAAAAAACTCTTAAACAATATAACTGGTACTCTTAGACACGTTTGTATGTTTTTAGTTGTGGTTGACAACATAGAATCAGACATTACGATAAGCATCAACCATATATTTTCATCTTGTCATATCGTCAGAGTGGGATGGTTTTACTAAGTCCTCAAAGATAAATGGCTTAAATAGCGAAGGATGTTCTTCAACCACAAGCTTTTTTGGTGCTCTTACTATAAAGTCGTACTCAAATACTAAAAAAATCCATGTTGAGTATCTTATCTTATTTCCCCTGACATCACCCAACGATAAACAAAATTAAGAGGTTTATTCGAAACACATAATTAACAGACTATTGTACATTCTATATTTGAAAAATAACAATCATGATAAAAAAAGGATAATATTCATGAAAAAAGTAGACAAAACTAATGAGCCTACCTCATTAAAAGAGGTTTCATTCTTATTGTAAGTTAACATTGAAAGAGTTTCACTAATGAAGAAATTGCATATTCTTTCTGAAATTCGTCAATTAGTACCCTTTCTATTTTATTGAATGACTAGTACTTTCAGGCATAAGATTTGTATAGCTAATGTCACTATAATAATTTTGAACATTTTTTTGGTTGATCACAAATCATCAATATGTAATTTGTACTTAATACTTATGAATGAAATGTTTTAAGAAATTTGCCACGAAGAGGATAGTTTAATTGGTTAAAAAATTTTGGTGAGAGAAGGTTTTCTTCCCCAATTAAACTATCCTCTTTGTGGCAAATTTCTTCAATTGACAAAGCAAGTCTTCTGAGGAGAAACCTTCTCTCACTAAAATTTTTTCCTTTAACTTTTGTCTACCTAACTTTACCTTTTTACCCTTGATCATTTCCATTTTAGGAAACTAAATTCTCGCCCCTAATCCCTTTCTCCTATGATATAGTTCTTCTCCCTCATCTTCTGAGGTTCATCCTTGCAATTGGGTCTCTCGAAGGCTAGGAATATGGAGAATGAAGGGCCTCCTACCCCTTCTAACTTGAACCTAGCTAATTTCCCTGAACTTACTAGCTCATTAAAGAAGAAAAGATCTGGAGAACACTTAGCTATAGTGACTCGAGAGGATAGAGTTAAGACTAATTCAAAATAACCTAAAAGAGCCTAGAACAATAAGCTTAACATTCAACACAATGAAGTAAAACTCAAGCTTTTTCAAAATGTTTTGAATGAAGGATAATTGAAACTTCTAATGGGACTTCTAAAAGTAGGAGTAAATGTCTGGTCCTTGGCTTTGGTAGCTTTTTTTTGGCATAAAAGGCTAGCATTTCTAGTTATTTAAGCTTGAGTCAATGTTAGATAGGACAAAAAAGGCTTGGAGAAAATAAAGATGATGATTCTTTTCTCTTCAAATTCTCTACAGAAAACTTCTTAAATGAGATTATTGAACAGGGACCATGACACTAAGTGGCAAACCTATGTTCATTCAAAAATGGAAACCAGGTTGAGAATATAACAGAGGTAACATTAATGTGTTTCCACTATGGGTTAATTTTCATAATGTGCCTCCTGAACTATGGACAATTGAAGGATTAAGCTACCTTGCTAGCTCAATTGGGAACATGGATGCTCAAACTATAAACATGTAACATTATTTTTTTTGCAAAAATCTGCATTGAAATAAAAATAAATACTGAATTGCTTGATAAATTGCCTATTATGAAACTTGGAGAAAATGGAGAACTATAGAGGGTTAAAGTGGGAATTACCTATCCTTGATAACTAAAAATTATGAGCAAAACTTGAAAACCAACAGGAAAATTATTCAAAACTGGCCAAGATGATAAGCTGATAAGGTAAACTACTTTGGAAACCAATAATGAATTTGATCAGGTTAGCTAGTAAAGCTCAACAGTAACCATAAATCATAAAGTTGAGACATTGACTGGTGAGCAACCAGTTAAACTGACAGAGGATGAGAACACTCCTGTAAATCCTGAAGTCTAAATAACTGAAGAGGCAAACAACCAGACAGACAAGGAGAATAACTTTGGGAAGGAGACCCTAGCTGAAATTAAAGCATCTGCTTCCACTTCCAAAAGAAGATCAGCTAAGAGAAAAGGTAAGAACAAATCTAAAAGGGACCATCTCCCTGATGATATTGGTATGGAATGCTAGGGGGTTTAATGACCCTCTTAAAAAAGGAAGGTAAAGGAAATTATTTTGGAAAAGAATCTTTGGTTAGTAGGACCACTTGAAACAAAAATAAAAGCTCCTCAACTATTAGGTGTCTCTAAGTTTTTGGGTGCAGCAAAGCATGCTATCTCTAATCACTTTTCACATTACAATGGTAGAATTCTATGCTTTTATAACTTAATTAAGATCTCAGTGTAAGTGGAAGGAGAAAGTGACCAGTTCATTCACTTGAAATGCCAAATTAAGGGCTAAACTCAGTCTTTGATCTTACACTAATATATGCCTCAAACTTTTAGTTCCAAAGAGAAATACTATGGAGCAATCTTCAAACCATCGAAGCAAAAAACCCAAACTACAATTGCATATATATAGATCATGAAGTAAGAGGTGAAAGGAGATTTCATGCAGCAATAAGGACGGAATTATCTAACCTATTTTAGAGAGTGAAAATTACATACCTAAGATTCATTGGAAGGCTCTTTACTTGGTCCAGAAAATAACAAGGGCACATACTAATAAGGTAAAAACTTGATAGAGGTTTGGTCGATCAAACTCGGTTACATAACTTCTTAAATTCTTGTGCTTATTTTAGGGAAAGTTCATTCATAGATCACTCATATATTCTCATTCAAAACATCCAAGCCATAAAGTTTTATAGGGTACCCTTTAGATTCTTTAATGGGCTCACTCAATAAGAAGGCTTCTTGGACCTAGTGTATGCCTACTAGAATTATAATGTTAATGGTTATAAATCCGACAAACTAATGCAAGAACTAAGGATGGTTAAATAAGCTATTAAATCCTTCATTAACTCTCATATCGGGCATAAAACAAAGACCAAACTAAAGCTAAGATAAACTCATAATGAGTGTTACAACTTTCTCTACAATAACCAATTAAAGGCAGTGGAGGCTCAGAGACTTAGAGAACACCAAAAGGCCCTTAAATTGCACAACTTTATTTTAAAATAGAAAGATCGAATAGATTGGTTAAGGGATGTGGATTCAAATAGCAAAATTTTTCATGCTTCTCTTATAACAAGAAGAAACTTAAACAAGATTATGGAACTCAAAGACAATAATGGTAGCTTATTCACATATCAACCTTCCTTATTAAAGCTCACCAGGGATTACTTTTTGCAGTTAATGGGAACAACAATTGATCCACCTCATGTTGACAACATAAAAAGATTCTTTGATTATACATTAACACAAGACATCAAGGAGATACTGACAGCACCATTCATAAATCAGGAAATCAAAGAAGTGTTGTTCAGCTTGTACCCTTCTAAAGCCCTTGGCTAGATGGATTCACTACTTGGTTCTTTCAAAAAACCTAGGAGATCACAGCTAGATTGTTCATAGAAGCAATTCGAGTGTGCTTTTCCTCTTGCAAACTACTAAAGGAACTAAATCACACATATATCTACCTAGTTCCAAAGAAACATAATCCTTCCTCATTGGTGGACTACAGGTGTTGGGTCCCAGACCCACCCACAAATCGGTATTGTCCGCTTTGGTATTTTCTGGGAATTGATCCCTCAACCTCATGGTTTTGTAGCGTTCAAACGCTCGCCTCTTACCATTGAG
>JANIHZ010133143.1:0-11783 GCA_027478365.1 Erythroxylum rufum
TTGATTTTCCACTCCCATTTCGATCAACTCATTCACTTTAAATTTCACAAACCATACAAATCTCCACAATTATCAAATACATCAACTTCCAATAATGCTTTTCTCATAAATTTCCTTAAAGCATACATACATCTATTTCACAATACATATACAAAACACTCATTGAATTTCATTTAATATTTCTAAATTTCCACTCAAAATTCGGGGTCCAATATTTGGCTCAATGGTAAGAGGCGTGTTGCTAGATAACAACAAAACTTTGAGGTCATGGATTCGAGTCGTGGACTCACCCTTGACCAAAGAGGACAGTACCGATTAAGGTTGGATATCGCGGTATAACCCGCAAACACATTCGGGGACCTAAGCCCGAGTGTGGGGTCCAACACAGACTCCACCAAGACATTCTTTATCCTTTGACTCCAGGAAAAAAGCAATTCGCGAAAAATTCTCGTAAGCTCAGTTTTAAGAATTCAGCCCCTACCAATATTTATAGCAAAACCCTAAATCCAAAAACCATTATGGTCTCTCATCAAACCACCCATAGTAGATAAACCATTATTTGGGTTGATTGCTCCATCCATATTCATTTTCAAACAACCGCGCGGAGGAGGCTGCCATTTTCTTTCCTTATCTTGCTGCCCACTAGTTTGACTAATGGAGCATTCCTTGTGGACTATATTAATTTCATAAACTCTATTCATAATGTTTTTGGCTTGCACGGGGATCGATTCCTTTTTCTGGAAAATATTCATGTTCCTCCAATTCCATATGCTCCAAGCCGCAATCCCAAAACAAGTATCCCAGTCACCATACACACCGAATCCCCATTTATTTCTCAAGTTTCCTTTAGCCAAACTTTAAAAGGCAAAAAAAAAAAAAATCATTCTAGTAAGTCCACTTGCACGAACTGATTCCACATCAATCTTGCCCATCTGCAATCCCTTAAAGCATGAATTGTTTCCTAGAAAGCTTAAAGACAAGACGATTGTTTTTTTTCTCTAAGGTCTTGAAGCTCTCCAAGCTCTAGATCTAGGCAGTGGCAACGTTTTGTCCTTAAAGAACCAAAGGAAAATGTATTTTGATTTCCAAATTACGACTTGCTTAATCCAACTCAATTGCTTAGATCTATATTGTTGTATTTTCTTCTCGATTTTGGTACTCCCATATATCTTATTTCAACTGAGGTGTTCTTAGGGGATTTTATCTTTGATTTTTTTTCTGTATATGCCTCATAATTATTGTTTATTTATTGTTTGACTTATTAATCATGTTTTAAATATTTAAATGTCTTTCACAGTAGTGTAGTCTACAACTACAACAATCTCTTGGAGTTCTGTGAAATTTAAACCAATCAATCTGCTAAGCTTATCATTTCCTAGAGAAGTCCTTCCTTTGGGGGTTTTCAACTAGAAAGGTTAGAAATTATTCCATTATTTTTTTTCTTTCGTATGATTGAGATAGAAATGCAATGAAATAATTCATTTGTTAATGATTTGGGTCTTTATTTTTACTGAAGATTAATCTTTATAATGGCTACTTAATTTTCCTTGATTAGCTATTGTAATTTGTTGAGTTGTTTATTATTTTACTTTGGCTGAAATTCGGGGCTTGGAATTAGAATTAGAACTACGTTGCTAATAATTTGTTAGACTATTTATAGAATTGGAATTCTAATTCTTCACTTAGTTTAAAGGAATTTGGACATTTTTTATAATTGTCCAATTCTTGGGGTATTTGCAAAGAATTGCAATTTCGAACAACTCTTTCCAACTAAATTACTATGATATGCTTGCAATTCCAATTAGCTAACCCGACCTTAGGGTTTTGGTGTTAAATGCTTTTTTTGATGATGTTGTGTCATATTTGTCAGTTGACATGCATAATTTCATTTATAGACATGATAAATGGATGTTGGTACAATAAATTGTTTAATGGATTAACTTTACCTCCTAAATGCTTTTCTATGCTGATGTTGCTTCATATTCCTCAGTTTTTGCATACATAACTTAATTTCTATACTTGATAAATGGGTGTTGAGACAATAAATTGTTTGATGGATTAACTTTGCCTCCTACTCTTTAAATATGAATTTCATGCTATGTAGAAGCTAATTTTGTGGTTATTTTGTTGCATTGCCACCGAGAAGCAAGTGATGACCACAAGTACTGTCAGCTCCTTGCCTCTAGCAGGATCAGGTAACTTTTTATTCTTATTTAAAATGAGTTGTTGTTGCACTTTATGTGTCCATGCATTAGACTCTGATGAAGAGAAACTTTAATCTTCTTACAGTTGGAGCATTTGCTCTGTGCAAAGGTCAAATTAAGCGTAGAGGATGTCGTCTAGTTGGATCTCTTCATGCAAGCGGAAGGCATGGTAAGTTGGTTGCATCAGGACCACTAGTACTTATGCAATTACAAGCTGTTGAAAGAAGAAGACCTTTTATTTGTGCCGCTGTCCAGGTGAGAATTTTTAACATGCATGCTTCAGGTTGCTAAGCATATCTCTAATTCATTTAACGTGATAATAATTTCAGCTCTTTGTGCATGTTGATGGACTGTTGGTTATTAGAACTATCTGTTGCTGTACTGAGTTTGAGATATTTTAGTTTGTACGTGGAATCTACATGTTCAATCAGTGCAAATGGGTTGGCCTAAAAGTTTCTCACTGGAGTCACTATTGCTTTGTTTTTCAGGATGATTCAGTTCATGATCTCATTTTTTGCAATTGTGTTTTATTTCGATTTCTTGAAAACACTGTGTGATAAAGTGAAGAATTATAAGATTTAAAGGTTAAACCATTTTCTTTTCCCTGCAGAATGCACGATGCAGTGCTTCAGGACAGACTCAAACCGTTACACGTGAGGCGCCAACAATCACAAAGGCTCCTGTACGAGGTAATTACCGTCTATTTGGGAGCAATAGACAAAAAGTGCTTCTGATGTGGAAAAGTTAGATCTAGCCATCTAAGCAGATAAAGTTTTGCTTTTGATTGCTTACCATCCAATTTTCTTGTGCTTTCCTGTTGATTATATGTTCTTCATGTTTGTGCATCATGATACCTTTAGGTTTAATGTGTTGTTGGTTAATCTAATTTCAGAACCAGCAATAACACCCAAACTTGATGACGGAGGGCCTGGATTTCCACCAGGAGGCGATGACTGTGGCGGGGGTGGCGGTGGTGGCGGGGGAGGTAACTGGTCAGGCGGCTTCTTCCTTTTTGGCTTTTCTTGGTTTCTTAAAGGATAAAGAAAGTGAGGAGGACTACCGAGATAGTAGAAGAAGATGATGCAGTAGAAACAAATTTTTGCATGTATTACTAATGATGTTATTACAATGGACATTTGGTTGTGAGGAAGGCGAGAATGTCAAAACATTAGAGTTGAGTTCATGCATGATTAAATTGATCGGAACCTCCTCTGTATGGAAAATGCAATGGAATGATCTCATCTTATCTTACAGCCAACACTGATCTGTGACATGGAAAGAAAAGAACACAACCACCATCTAATTTAATAAAATTTTAAAAATAGAGAAGAAATTAAAGTTGTTTATGCTACAAGGCATCCATGTATCTGTTTGACCTTGTTACCTTATGGGTTAAAGTAAAGGAGGGTTAGGACTGCACCTGTGTCAACTGTTAGCTACTGCCATCGCATCGCCACCAGCAAATGGGTTTGGGAGTGGTGGCGCTACGGGGAGTAATGGGACCTGTAGGGGAGTGGTCAGCGGCACAGGATCCACAGTTTGGCCTTTTTATCAATTATTTGTTGTACTAAGCTATGCTTAGTGCTCACAGCACTTGCGTTGAGTTCCTTTCCCTATCCCTATCCGTATTAGAGTACTCAGTACTCGCCCGTATACTCCTCCTACCCATTTTTGATTAATGTATATATATGAGTTTTAATTACAGAAAAGACACTTTACTTTGATCCAGTTGAAATATCGCCAAAGTACGGTTGAGAAAATCCGATAGTACGCTAATATCTATCAAAATTCCAACTATTTAGGAATGGAACTGATCGAGGATACGACCTCGCATGGCATGATTAAGTGTCAATGACACTTATTATTTTAATATTTAACATACTTTTTAAATCTATATACTAAGGACGAGTTGGGATGGATGATCACACAATCCATCCCAACCGTCCATTTAATCTTACGGTTGCCTGCTTCTTTGTTAAATCCCGTCCTCTTCACTCTCGAAGTTTCTACTCTCTTTCTCCTTCGGCTTCCTGTCTTCTCCATGGTTGGTCCTCTTCTTGCTTCACTCTCCAATCTCTCTTATCTTCATCTTTACCGATTAATAACTCTTCCCATTAACCAGAGTACCCCAAGCTTCTATCCAAAAATTTAGGGGCATGATTATCTTCCTGTTTTTTACCTATTAGTGAACTTGCTTAAGCCTTTTAGGGTTCCTTGGAAGGTCTCAATGTTATTCAACACCGCTATACGAGGTTTTCTTTGTAAGCCATCTAGGTAGTTCTGTACGATGAGTACAATGATCAATGGTATTTGGATTCGATGGTGTTGACAGGTGAAATCCTTCCCCGTTTCATAGACTCATCTCATCCTCACTTCATCGCAGTCTTCTCATGTTCTTTTCTCTTTCATTTTCTCCTTCATTTTTCTTTGTGCATTACTTGGGTGTGCATTTTTGTAACCTAATTGGAAATTCCCCTGATTTCTAAAACCCTAATTACTCACAGGAAATTATTACGTTGATGGCAACTTCTCTTGCTCCAGGGTTTCGATTTCACCCTACTGATGAGGAACTAGTCCGATACTACCTGAGACAAAAGTTCACCATCAAACCTCTTCGAATCGACGCTATATCTGTCATCAACATCTACAAGTCCGAGCCATAGGATCTCCCAGGTCCTATTTCTTGAAAAGAAAAAAATTTCTTTTTTCTTTTTCCTTTTTTCTTTTTTTACGCATATAGAATGTGAGCTACATATACTCTTCGTATTTATCCTAAAGCATTCGTGCCAATCAATTAGCTCTCAACGCTATTCAACGCTGCTACGCGAGGCTTTCTATCGGTGATACCGTGTCTACCAGCAGGTTGAAATTTTACACCTTCCTTTCCTTCTTAGTTCCCTTTGTGTGTTCGGATCACGAGCTGAGTTTTGTTGTTTTTCTTGTCTTTCTTCGGAATTGTTTAGGTTTATCCCTCTCGAGGATTTCAACCTCCCCCTGCTTCTCCACAGTTGGTCCTCACATAAGAATAGGCGATTTTAGTGAATAAGATTTTCTAGGGTTTCGTTTATCGCTTTATCGTTGCTAGATTTCTCTTTGGTATGCCAATCTCTGGCTCTTTCCTCGCGTTTGTTTGATTATTTTTTTCCTACAGATTCTTCATTTTTTATTCTGTTTTCTCAGTATCTGTTGCTGATACTCTCCGTTAGGTTGATTGATTAGTTTCTGGGTGGCTGTTCTGAGGATTTCTCATTTGTTTCATGTTTGTGAGTATCTTATCTCTTGGTTCTTCATTATTTATTTATTTTTTTGTCGATATCTTATAAATCTTAAAGGTTGATTCTGTTATGAGGATTTCTCATTTTTTCATGTTTGTGAGTATCTTGTCTCTTAGTTCTTCATTATTTATTTATTTTTCTATCGATGTCTTATAAATCTTAAAGGTTGTTTCTTTTTTGTTTCTCCTGAAGATACTCACAAATTTATTTGTTTGTAGTGGTTTGGTGAAGGAGAGAAGTATGTAAAGGCGGTATTCTCTTTGACTAGCAAAGTAACTCCTAGCGTGATTTTTGTGGACAAGGTTTGTTCATATAATAAGCATTTTGATACTTCTCTACTTGTTTCTTATGTCCCCTCTCTGTGTTATTTTATGTTATTTTGCAGAATGTAATCCAATGGAAACTGCATATGCACCATGAGAGTGCCAAGATTTCTGTTCATTTTTTGTCCATGTGTCTTTTAGAGTCTGATGTTTTAATTCACTCTAATATGTTCATTTCCTCAATTGGCCTTTTGCTTTAGGTGTATAGTATGTTGGGAAGACAAGAAAATCAAGGAGAATATGAGGCTATGTGCAAAATGAAGAATGAGTTCATGGTGAACTGGGATGGTCTGCGTACAAAAGATAAAGAACGAAGTATTGGTCCTTGCTGCTACAAATAGGCCTTTTGACCTTGATGAGGCTGTTATAACGAGACTTCCAAGGAGGTTTTCTATTTTTCTCATATTCTTACTTTGTTTCTTTCTCCTTGTACCTAGTGCAATAGAACTTGTACAAATGGGGTTTGTAGATTGATGGTCAACTTGCCAGATGCACCAAACTGCGAAAAGATTCTGAAAGTCATTCTGGCCAAAGAAGATTTGGCTCCTGATGTCGATCTAGAAGTAGTTGCAAATATGATAGATGGTTATTCGGGAAGTGATTTGAAGGTTAGAAGTTCTTTCTTTTACTCCTCTTTCCTGTAGTTCCATTTCTCTAATATGTGACTTTTGCCATTTCGAGATTCTGAATATTTTTGTTGTTTATTTTGTTAGAATCTTTGCGTGACTGCAGCACATTGTCCCATTCGAGAAATATTGGGAAAGGAAAAGAAGGTTATTAGTAACAATCATTAACTTTGATTCTTGTTTTATAATAGCTTATTTTGTGGATTTCTCGTCCTATTATTAGGCATAATGGTACTTGTATAAAACCCTGTCCATTGTACTTCCTAAAGTTCCTTCTAGGATACTTGACATTTTCCAAAATGTCACCTTCTTTCTCAGGATTTTGGTGTACGAATATGCTTCAAATTATTTTCTGTTTGATTTGCAGGAGGATGAGTTGAAATTGAAGCCTGTTATTGCTTTTGATTGTGGTATGATCTATCTTTAATATCTCTTCCATGTTCTAAAACAATTGATTCTTCCCATATAAGAATAATGATGAAAACATGAAGCAATTGAACTATGGTCATTTGTTATACTACACTTTGATAACTTAAGTCACACATATAATAATTGTTTGATATCCTAGCCTCCTATTTGAGTCATGCAAATGCTCTCATTAGTAGATTTGGGACATGGTTTTCTTTACTGTTTAAAAACCAACTTGGTTTCTTAGTTTTGGGAAAGGGGTTTCAATCTTGAATGGTTGTGCACAGGCTTGATTCCCATGCATGAATTGTATAACGCGGAATGTTTCACAAAAAGAGGCCGGAGGAAACTAAATTTCTTCTAGTTCTTTACTCATCATTAACATATTTTTTGGGGCCAACATTTTTCTTATTTTACTCCTTAAATACCAGCTAAAATCAGGAAGCGTGACTGGTGCAATGTGGTTACATGTCATGTGGATACTGCCAGTGACGGAGTCAGAAATTTATAATAGGAGGGCCCAAATATTTAATTTTTTAAAATTTTGAGGGGCCCAATATACTACTAGCCCTCAAATAACTTCATCATAATATATGTATATATATATAATATTTAATTTTTTAAAAGCCCCCATGTAGCTACATCACTGTGTGCGCCTATACCGGTACTCCAAAGTACAGAAAGATGTGATAGAACAGACAATGAGGGACCTCATAAAACAGGGGTTCATTTGACACAGTTACGGACCCTATGCATCACCAATCGTTTTGGTAAAGAAGAAGGATGATACATGGCGCATATACGTGGACTACCGAGAACTTAACAAATACACGATAAAAGACAAATTTTTGATACCATTGATTGAAGAATTGGTGGATGAGCTACATAGGGCTAGCTGGTTCACCAAGTTGGACTTGCGTTCAGGGTATCATCAGATCCGAATGCAACTAGAGGATGTCCCCAAAACAATGCTCAGAACACACGAGGGCTACTACGAGTTTTTGGTCATGCCATTCAGTTGACGAACGCTCCTTCAACATTTCAGAGATTGATGAACGAATTATTCAAGCCATTTTTACGTCATTTCATATTGATTTTTTTACGATATACTCATTTATAGTCCATCGCCGCAACTACATGTTGAACACATTTCAGTGGCCATGCAGACCTTGAAAGACAATCAGTTGTTCTTAAAAGGAAGTAAATGTGTTTTTAGGGCACGCCAAATTGAGTATCTGGGAAATAAAATCTCAGAAGGAGTCACAATAGGCAGTCGGAAGGTTAAGAAGATAGAAGAGTGGCCGAAACCTAAGAGAATTGCGGAGTTAAGGGGTTTTCTGGGTATAATGGGGTATTATCGAAGGTTTATTAAAGGACACGGATTAATAGCCAAATTTATTAAATAAGGAACGAATAGTTAACTAGAATTGGCAACAAGAAGAGAGAACTACTTTTGAAACATTAAAAAAAGCAATTACATCAGCTTCGGTGTTAGCTTTGCCGGATTTTTCTAAACCTTTTGTGGTGGAGGCCGACGTAAGTGGTCAGAGGATAGGCGGTGTCTTGCAGCAGGAAGGTCACTCGATTGCCTTTCTCAGTAAGTCGTTGGCTAAAAGACATCACGGACTATCCACTTATGAGAAAGAATTTCTGGCGGTAATCTAAGCCATTCGTGATTGGCACCATTATTTGAGTTGCAAGCATTTCATTGTTAAAACAGACCACCATAGTCTTAAATATTTATTAGAGCAATAGTTTTCGACTCCACTCCAACAATCGTGGCTTCCAAAACTCCTTGGCTACGATTTCGAAGTGCAGTATTTGAGTGGAAAGGAGAATGTTGCCACAGATGCCCTCTCTCAAATAACCAGTATAGATATGTTGATGTTCACAGTAACACAAGTCAAGGGAGAGTTATTAGATGAAATTAAGAAGAGTTGGGAGGAGGACCAAGCAACTATGGAAATTACTAAACAGTTGGAATCGGGACTCATGAAAGCGGGGGTATATGAATGGAAGGAGGGTCTGTTGAGATGAAAGGGCCATTTAGTAGTGGGAGCTAACCAAACGCTTCGGCAACAGATTATTGCTATCAGTCATGGCGACGCTATGGGGGGACATACGATGAAAAAATTACAAAACATTTTTTTCTAAAATGGGATGGCTCGGGACATGAGAAATTATGTTCAGGCATGCATGATTTGTCAGAGGAACAAACAAGATAGTTCAGCATACCCAAGTTTATTGCAGCCTATCAAAATATCAGAGGGTAGTTACAAAGAAGTTAGCGTAACTTCATTGAAAGACTTCCTCTATTGAAAGGGAAGATTGTCATTTTTGTGGTGGTGGATAGGTTCACGAAATATTCCCATTTCATTCCGGTTAAACATCTATATTCTGCTTGTGATATAGCAGAATTATTCTTCAACAACCTGTTTAAACTACATAGAATGCCAGAGTCCATCATCAATGACCGAGACTCTGCATTGCAAATTCTGGCAAGAGCTGCTTCAACTGCATATGAAAAAGATCTAACTTGAACTTGTTGCTTACTTATGGAGGTTTGCTTCTTTTTGGTCTGCTCTACTGTTGAGAGAACCGTTAAACTTTGAGGTTGATAATGTCCTAACTTATTCTTCAAACTTCTCTAAGGTTTTATCAGGGCCAAAGTGGTCAGGGTTAGAACATTTCTGTCTAAAACACAGGCTAGCTATTGACATGGAGGTATTAGCGGTGTCTGACAGTCTCCATTAGGCAAATCAGCTACTTCTTTTTTGACCCAAATCATGATTAACCTAAGTTTAACTCAAACTTTGACTCGAATCAGATCTTGTCAACTCTACTATAAGCTTCATCAAAAGCTCTTATAATCACTTAATTTGGCCTGAGCATGGTATGATTGATATTCAACAAATTAGTTTTTTTTTGTCAATACACCAACTCTTGTATGATTTATTTCTAACCCATCAGTATATTAGTTGAAATATACTTGAACAATATTTATAATGATTTCAGTCTAAATTGATTTAAAAACAACTCAATTTTAGAGTTTTCATGTTAAAAAAATTGAGAAGTTCATAAGAATGACAATGGATTGATTCGTTGGTTTAAATTCATGTATATTTAATGGAGCGATTCATGGGCCAAATCAGGCTCAATTCGATCTAAGACTCAAAATTTCTAAGCAAAACTACATCATTTTATTTAGAAGAGTTATGCCTCGGGTAACCATAGGCCTGGACAACTAAATCTAAACTTAATTAAAAAAACGTTATTTTACACTTTTAATTTTAAAAAAATTAGTGAGATCAGCCTATGGACCGGCCTAATGTCATCCCTAAAAATACGAGAAACCAATCAGCTTGGTGGACATATTGTTAGCCCAAACCAAGAAAGAAGTACAATAGTCATTCTATGAGACCTAGAAATATGTTTGATAATTAAACACAGGAACCTAGCCGACTCGACCTAAAATCAATGGATCTAATCGAGTTTGACCAAGCTTTCAATTAGATTAAGATTTTTTCTAATTTCGAGCTTCAAGTTGGGCTCGAGCTACATGATCCACCCCGAAGTTTGAAATACGAAGAAAAATAAATTGAAATCATTTTTAAAATTTTTAAAATTTAAAAATAAAATAAATGGTTAAGCTCAGACTTAGACCTTTTATGTCTTAGGCCCAATCTCAATTTGGATATAGCTCGGGCTTAGACGTCAACCTGAACCAATCCATTGCTACTCTTACCTAAAAGCTTCGGTACAAAACAGGCCCGGTAGAAGAAAAAGCCTCCTCCTCATCTCATACCTGAAAGCTTTGGTACAAAAGAGGCCCGGTAGAAGAAAAAGCCCCCTCCTCTCTATGAGATGATAGTTAAAATCATAGAATATAAACCTTAATTATATGATACTTCAAGAATAAATATAGGATAACTTTTTAAAATTAAGTATTTAATTATAATTTGTAGTATTTTTTCTAACTGAATTATTTCCATAAATCTGACATTTATATTGATTCCAAAACAAAACACGAACCACCATGAATTAGAAGACAAGTAGGTCAAATCTTTGTGTTTCACGCAACTTTCTCTCATCATCTAACCACAAGAGGACGCATGGATAAATTGTACATGAGTCCAATATGAAAAGTTGGTAAGATAGATGTCCTGGATAGGATTGGCAACTTGGGCCCAATTCAATCATTGAAGTCCGATCTTATTCGAATGTTAATACGTTTTGTTTAAAATATAATTAGATTTTCGATTAGCCATTGTCATCTCTCCCTTCAAAGTATGGATCCCATGCATCAACAAAAACTTCAAAAAATTAGCACAAATCCCATTCTTACTGCCTGATATTTTGGTTATGAAACAGCAAGTGGGCATATACAAACAAAGTTGATGGGTTTGAACATCCGAACAAAGAGGCCATGCTTACAGGTGTCTGAGAAGCAGACAAAGGGAGACACAGAGATGACTAATGACACTAATCCTCTTGTCTGCCACTTGCCACTAAATTGGAGTGAAACTGAAATTTAAGGTTCGTTAAAATGGGAATGTGATCTTCTATGTCAGTAATCCTGGCCCTATTTTGTGTCACTCAATTCTAGCCATCTATTTATGTGGACTCACATAAATAGATGGCTAGGATTGAGTGGCACAGAGTAGGGTCAGGATTGCTGGCACCCACATAAATAGATAGCTAGAATTGAGTGGCACAGAGTAAGGCCAGGATTGTTAGCACATAAAATTTGGGGAGGTTAAAATGTTAATGAAATGAGTAAGCCACAAGCCTTGTTTTTCTCTAGCTTATCATAATTAGATGAAGAAAATATCCTTCAGCTTAAAGTTCCTGTTGTTATAAAACCGAAACTAAACTTAAGAATATTTGGGAGAGGAGAATATAATTCTTCTTATGAATTGGTATATCTTACATCAAGTTAACCCTTCT